>VZSG01000246.1:630863-686618 GCA_013398315.1 Nothoprocta pentlandii | reverse complement strand
AAAGTAGTCCAAAAAAAAAAAAAAAGAAGAAAACAGAAGAACATGAATTTGGGAAGAATGCTATTCCCGAGCGATTCATATACTCAAGACATATATAAAAGGGTGTTGGTGGAGCACAATGACCATACTCAGTTTGTATTCCACTTTCAGGGGTGTGTGAAAACACTGAAAACACGGGCAATGGTAGTCTCTGAATCAAAAATATGTGCGTGCTTATTTAAAGAAGCATTTTTTCCCCTCATACTTAGATCTTTCTTTAATATACATGCTATAAACTTTCAAACAAACTTTATCTGGATTAAATCCTCAGAGATGTTCATTGTGTAGGCACATGGATGAAGAAAACGTGAAGCTAGTACGGTCAGACAATACTGTGGGCTTCTTCTCTCTTTCCCTGCCTGCTGATGGTGAACGGCCCTCAGTATGCGTGGCAGAGGCAGTCAGTCATAGAAGACAAATTCGGGCACTTTGAAACTTGTCTTTTATGGTCTTTCTAGGAGCAAGGCTTTGTGAATAAGGTAGTGTCAAGTAAGTTATGAGATGGGTGGAAGTTAATACAAGAGTCTATTAGCCCTTCCTATTCTACGGTAATTACCACAGCACCATGCTTTTATCGTAGGTAGTAGGTTGCTCCATGGTAAGTTATACAAGCTGTGTTGATTTACTGTTGAATAAAAACAGTTTCCGTAAATTCCAGCCGTATTTGAATGGAGGAAATACTCATACTCATCTCATTGTATGATATCTTCTATATATATTAGTGATGGAAGTGGTTTCACACAAGCTGAAGTTGGCCTAAACCAGCACTTACTTCCATGCTCCATGTTATAGTTCTCCATTTATCTTACCTTCTTACATAATCCTGAAGGTTTTGGATATATTCCAGGTGTAATGAATTTAATTAGCTTGTATTGTGTTTTTCTCTGTCTGGGTATTCAGCAAGGTTTAGGGAAAGGGGGAAAAATAGAGGGAATGAATGCTGAGAGCAGCTTGGTTGAGTTAAGCAAGTGGTCACATTATTACCACCTGTTCCCCAGCTGCCTGAAGATGCTGCCTCCTGGTTGCAGGTTTAAAATAACCCAGCAAATGTATCTTTGCTGAATGGAGAAATGCCAAATAGTGACCCTGTAAGACAGAACCCATTCTCAAATTAGGAGTTTGCCTTTCAAGTAGTTTTCCCATTTCCTGTACAGGTTTGCATTAGGAATAAACTTTATAGACATTTTATAGAAATGCACTTGATAGGAGGATCTGTGGTCATATGGCAAGACTAGTACAGACATAACCAGTATCCAGATATTTGTGGTGTTTTAGACTTCCATAACTTTCAGTGTAGCTCAAAAGAGTGTGGGTTGCAGTTGTGCTGAGATGAAGTCACAAAGATGAACAAGAAAAACAGACAAAATAGTCATTAAAGAAGAAACTGGGCAATTTCTGAGCAAGCATCTCTGTTGCTGGTGTGGATATGTAAAGTTCATTACTTCTGCAGAATTCACCAGATAACAAAGGAAGCTTCAGTTTGGGTGTTTTTAAATTATTTTTAATTTTCCCTATTTTGCCACTTATAGTTTTGTGTTGACAGTCTTTGAGGAACAAATTAGAAGAAAGCCTTCTGTGATGGCTCTCTAATTCCCTTTTAGATCTAAATTTGATATTTAAAGTAAGGCTCATGCCCAAAATGTTAAATCCCTTTAAATTACCTGTAAATACTTTGTATTTATGTGTAACACAGAAGGTGTTTTCTTTGGGGATTACAGCATGTCTTGTTCATGAGTAGGAGGAAGTGGTTCCCTCTTTAGCAGTTGTACAGATTGTTGACATTTATTGAGTTGATGTTCATTCTCAAAGACTGCGTGGGTTGTTGGGAGGCATTTTATTTTATTTTTTAGGAAACATGACCAATACTCATCTTGACTGTATCTTATACTGTGTTTCATATCCAAAATAGCCTTCTGATACAGGGATTGGTGTTTTGAGTGCTTCTGGAGAGGTATGAGATTGTCTTTGGTAGCATGATTTGTGTTGTCCACCGTAAAAAGCAGCCACTTGAGGGGAGATTGAAATTCATATTCTCTGGCTACAGACCTGGGAGAAATCCCTGTGATATAAAATTTATTTTAGTGGATAGTTATCTGGGTTCTGAAACACTGACCTGCTAAATAATTGCTAGATATCGTATGCATGAGGGGAGTTTTTGAGACCTGGGGAGCTGAGTACTGCAGCTGCAGTTTACAAAAACTGAGCGAAGATGTAACAAGCTCTGGCCCATGGAGGTGGTTAAGTGGGTAGTTTGGGGTATTTTGTTTTGTTTTCCAGTATTTGTTTTCCCCTCTCATGTTGGGGAGAAAACTCATGTTTTCCATCTGTGGCATACGTGTTGGAGGTGACATGATTTTACTCTGGAAAAACTTTTGCTGTTTCTACTATTTGTGTCCAACTGAATTATGTGGACAATGTTAACGATGTGGGATCATATGGTATCTTTGCCTGTGGGAGGCTTTTCAGGTCTGCAAGGGGAATATCTACTCTTCTTCTAGTGTGATCATTTAGCCTTAGGAGAAAAAAAAAAAAAAAAAAGAACTTTGTGCAGATTTTTCACCCTTGTTCTCCCAACAAGCTAGTTTCAGGTGACAAGGTCTGGCCTTTTCCCCTCCTCCCGTTCTTGAACCTGAGCACTGAGTGCTGTGCACTAAATGGCAGATAGGAGCTATGGCGCTTTTAAGCTTGGCCTTTTCCGAAGGTGCTCAGGAGAGCACAGTGCAAGGGCAGTGCCTAATTCTGTGGTCTTTCTGACATCCTTGTTGACTAACTTCCACAGGAGCCAACCCGCAATGGATATATCGTCTTTTCCACGTTTTTTTCTAGTTCAATGTCTGTTTTCCACAATCTTTTCAATTGCTTTAAAATTAATTTCTCTACTTTCTTGGATATTCATGTGTCAAAACAAAACTTAGAGGGCTTGACTAGTAATATTTATGTTCATGTACACGTGCATTTTGATAATATTGTTGGCCAGGGTGAGCACTTTGTTTTTTTGGTAGTGAACATTCTTCAAGTCTAACAGAATTCCGAGCTCTCCACCCTTCTCTGCAATTAGGACTAACAAGCTAATGTTTGGGCTCTGTGTGTGTATGTATACTTAATATATGTACTTGCATGCCTGTGTATATGTATGTATGCACACATAATTCGCAGTGATATTCTAAAAGGAAGTCTTGCTGTACTCATTTTTGAAAAACAGAGTAGTTTTATACTAGTACTGTATTATTTGATGATATTTCATTTAGAACACAAAATTAAAGCTCACCTTTTTTAAATAGGTAAGTATTTTTTTTTTATTTGTACAGGGAATAAAATTAAGATGGAGAGAATGCATGTTTTTCTAAAAGTTACTTAAGTCTCAGAAACTTCATTAGTGCTGTCCTCAAATGCAATTATTAACAGACTTGTCATGCTCAGTAGTGCAGATTAGTGCACTAATATATATATATATATATATAGGGATATTTGAATCTTTGATGAGCAAATGTTCATTAATTTTGTATTAACACAGGCAGGTGCAGATGACATGCCTTTTCTCACATTGCTTCCCTCTGTGTTCTCTTTACCAACTTCTTTTTTTTTTCTATTCTAGCAGTTTGTTCTCATTCCAATTTACTCTTTTGTTTATTTGTTTCCTTTGCTTTCTCTGATCTGTATGTTCTCTCTCTTTACTTGACAGACTTTGTGGAGCGTTCACTATTAAGCCATTTGGGCAGCTCTGGTCTACCCGTACTGATTTTCTTGTCCAGTCCTTCCCATGTGGCCGAGATCCATCATCAACACACCAGTTAGCAGCTGCCTGTTGTGAAATGTAGGGTCAGTTGCTTCATTGCGATGCTTGCTATTTACAGATTGGTAAATGATAAAACACGCTAAAATAAAATTCAGCAGAGTCTGCAGTATTATTTAGTTACTTGATGCATGTTTGTAAATCTCCTGATATTCTCTTATGTAAAACAACTTTTGTAATTTATATCATTCATTCCTGTAATAGTCGTGTATGTATTCATTCCATCATTGTTTTCTGTATAGTTCAAAGTCCCAAATTCTGTGCACGTTTGATTTATTTTTCTCTCGATAAGGGAAAGTTTCAGCACTTTAATGTATTTCTTTTCCTGAAACTGTTTTTGCTTCCTTTATTGAAAACTCCCTTTCTCCCCTTTTCTGTCTATTTTGTGTGATTTACAATGATCTATGTTGATGGAACATGTGTTCATGTTGTATGGTGCTGCTTTTAGTTTCTTATTTTCTTTTAAAATCTTAATATTTTAATAAGATGAAGATACAGAAGATACATGCTTTGCACATGATAAAATGTGTCCCTTTCATATTTGAAAGCCTTTTAACAACCCTGTGGTTGGTGGCAAGAACCCGCTGTTTGATCAGGGTGAGAACTTTGTGTCATTGATTTGTCTTTCAAAAAAAAAAAAAAAAAAAAAACTTTCCCAGTTTTCCTTAGAGACATTGGTGAGTTTTCTGAAGATCCCATTTGCACTTTCAGGGTTTATTGCAGGCTTTTCCATGTCTGCATTCTGTGAATTAAACTCAAAATAGTTTTTTATCCTCCTAGGGGCTAGGCAGTAGAGAAGAGAAGAAATGCAGGTTTGTAAGAGTCAAAACTAAAGAAAAGACAGGAGAAGCAGAAAGTTCTGTAATTTTCATTTAGTGATAACTTAAGCAGACAGGGAGACTGGCTCTAGCTGGCTGTGGAAATTGAGAGTTGAGAGAAGAAATGCACCGGTTTTGCAGCTAGGAGATGACAAAGCTAAAATCTTGAGTTAGGATGAGTTAAAAATCCTGATAGGGATGTAGGAACTGCGGTGAGTAATACCAGGAAACTGGCAGGGCTAAAAGGGGAAAAGATGTATTGATGAAGCTTTTGAAAATAAGAATGCAGGAGAACTAGAAATGCCTGACTAAGAATATAGCCTTAGGAAACAAAGATGTTATTCTGAGGCTGCCATGTGCCATGTTAAGAACCAGAAAGAGATAAAGAACTTGCATTGGTTAAGCAAGCAGAATAAAACAGGTGGGATGTAGAGCAGCTGAGATCCAAGTGGAAGCTGTAAGAGAAAGGGCAAGGCACTTTAGCATAAGAAGAATAAATTGAATAATTTAAGGATTCTAGAGATAGTTCTTGATGACCTCAACACCTAAAAAGTTGTTTGTGTTTTCTGAATCTTGCTGTCCTCTGTTGCCAGCAGCTGCTGACATTGCTGCCAAGCTGCCTAGTCACACTCCATGACTTGTTCAGTGCTTTACAGATGGGGCAGCTGTCAGTTACCAGGTCCAGGTTTATAGAGCTGTGGCTTTTAGCTACTGAACAAGAACGTAGGCATCGTTATAAATTCTCATAGAAATCTGCTAACTCTATTCACTTTGTTATGGGGGAAAAAAAAACCTAAAAACTGTATATAAGTTAAAGAAATTTAAGGCAGCAAAATCATAGTTGAAGTTAGAATTAAGGTTGTTTGTATAGCATGGAGATACATGCAGTCTTGAAGATGCTTAAATACTGTTCCAGCTACGTGGTAATGCTTAGGTAGCAATGGTGTACTTGAGAATTGAACTAAATAAACTAAACAGTTCTTGAAAATGTTTAATGCTAAGCTGAGCTTGAGATTTATTTAACATACTGCTCTAATCTTCATCATAGGAAATATAATAGCAGAAAAAGAAAAGGTTTGGTTAAATAGTTTTACACCATAAGATACTAGATATATTTAAAAAAAAATCCCCTGCTCATTTTAAAATGGGGGTAACAGTTCCTTTACTGGTTTGACATATGTGTGTAAAGTGATAGAAACAGTAAACAGAACCCCCCCCCCCCCTCTCTCTCTCTCTCTCTCTCTCTCTCTCTCTCTCTCTCTCTCTGTTTTCTTTAATGAATTTAATGTGAACTGATTTTAAGATTGCATCCATGCTTGTAAACAAATTAAGAAGCTTCTTAACATTGTCAACTTTGTGTGTGTGTATGAGTGTGTGTGTGTGTGTGTGTGTGTGTGTGTAATGGAAATGTAACTTTCTTTTATGAACAAGTCTTGTCTAGCTGACACAGCAATAAAATGAGCTGTAACTTTTTACTAAAGCATCACTAATGTAGTAAATGTTACATGGCTCTAAGGAGAGGAACCAAAACTGCATTTTTCCCTCTCTTTAGGAACCAAGATTACATTCTGTAAGAAGAAATTTTTCTCATCCTTCGTCTGAATCTGAAACTTCCATGTACACGAAGTCCTCATTTTCATCCTAGAAAAGATTTTAGAGTGGAAGATAAAATTCTTACACCACCACCTTCTACAGATTCAGTAAAGTAGATTTTTAGCATGAATTTTGTCACAAGGAGGGTATGTAGTTCCCTAGCTTCTAAAATTTGCTTGGATGTGCCTAAATGGAAATGTCACTGCTTTTCATAGAACGATAAAGCGAAATCTTGCGGTTTGGATAGGCAAACACATGAAATGCAGGATAAAATCATGGTTTCCTTTCTTAATAATAAAAAAACTCTACTGGACAAAATTGTAATTTGTGATATACAGTCTACTGTATATACATTACTTTCTAATGTAGGTATAAAAACAGTGTACTTCTAATAAAGAGAAAACGTAACATTTCTCTTCTGGACTACAGAAATTAAAAGAACTGTTAGTTGCAAAATAAAAAAGCCACTTTCCCACATATTGACAGCATTTACTGGTTGTGCATTCAAAACTGGTTGTTGAAGTCCGTGCGTTCCCTTTCTGTTCCACTGTAGTTTGTATACTTTTAATTTTGCTGCGATCAGAATTCTCTACTTTTATAAAATGTTTTTCTTATGTCTCATTTTACCGTTTGGGAACGATTATAATTTAAAATAAAGTTCAGACCACTAGCTTAATAATTACCTTCCTTCCTATGAGGCTGACATTTTTAATGGTAAGCATTACGTTTGTTTCTGGTGTGTTTTCAGCTATAGAGAAAAAGGCAAGAATTGACTTCTTACTGTGGTAAGACCTCACAAAACTTCCTCTTGCTCCCTTAAATTTCTGTTTTCTGTGCAAAATTGAAAACTCCTTGATAGTATCATGTGTTGAGATGAAACACTGCTTTCTCCTCAACTGTAGGAAGCTAATTTTCCACTTCTCTCCTTGCCTCCTTCCTCTCCCTCTGAATTCCTTCTGTGTTTTGTAAAACTCTTATTTCCATAAGGTTAAAACTCAGCTTATGTAGTTAATAGGAATACAAGCTGTGGCTTATGGTTCATATAGTACTGAGATCTTTATGTATGTAAAATACCCTTGAGCTTTTGATTTTTCATCTGCTCTATAGTAATTTTGAGGTTTTCCCTTTTTTATCACATGGGGATCTTAAAGAATGGGCATTATAGTCAGTCAATCTACACAAATACAATTTAAACCATACACAAAATCTACACAAATATGGTGTTACCTTAACAGTTGTTGGGATTGTTTTAACAGTAAGTATCAAATAGAGATGCAATTTGTTAAATTCTTGGGAATCTCAGCCTACTTTTGATGGGGGGAAAAAGCTGCTGTAGCTTGTCATGGTTGAGGGTCAGTCTGTACACCCTGTCCAGTTGTTGTTCTGTTTGATTTAGATGGTAGAATTCATGCATATATCTATTTTAAAGAAATCTTGGCACATTTTAGCAATAATTCATCCCCTTGGGAGCATTTCTAGATAGTAAATATATCTGTAAATGGTACGTTCTCTGCAAAGCTACCTGGAAAAGGTTATGTGTTCTGTTAGAGCCTTAGTTCTCCTATCATGAAATACTGGTTTCACCCAGGTTTCATAAGATTAATTTTAAACCTTTATTTTGGGGTTTTTGTTTCCCAAACATAACTTTCCACTTTTTAAAACACTTTAAAGGTCTAAGAACCTAATTTTACACTGAATGTTATATTCAAAAAAAGAATTTACAGGGAAGTTTTTGGAACAAATTGCTTGGACAATTTACAAATTTACAGATTGTTTACAATTTACAAATACAGTGCAGTCACTTGCATGTCTGCCAGATAGGTTGTGTTTAATACGAACACTTGCAAATTGTCATTTATTAGCATTTATCAGGAGAGATGTTACTGTCTCCGTCCTGCAGCCGCTGCTTCTGAGTGGGTTTTCCTTGTCCTTACATAGTTATGTTGTAGGAATTAGCCATAACGTAACCTTTAAGCTTCCAGTAGTTGGGTTCTTCATGAAAAGCAGGAGAGGCACAATAAATGACTTTGGAAATTGCATTAGTAATGTATTCCTGTAATGTATCATAGGAAAGAAATATGTCATTTCCTCTTGAGTAGTGCCTAAAATTGCATTATCTTGACCTAATGCTCATGGGGATTTGAGGGTGGTGGGTTTTTTCCTTCTCCGTTTCTTATATGGTATTACTTTCCCGACACTGAGTATCTTCATAAGATGGAGATTTCTACTGTAGCTGATTCCAGATATTGAGATTCTGATCCCTGATGGTGGTTCAGGAGTTTGTAGGAGGGGAATGTTCCCTTTGGGGCTGAATGGTTTCCCACCCATGGCTGTGGGCTCTATAACCAGAGTCATGAAGCTGGGAGCGATCGTGTTGAATTGCCAGGCTGTGGACATACAATCAACCAGTGAAAAATGACATATGGCAAATACTCACCTTCCTCCTTAGGTATTGTTAGGTTACTTACCTATTACTAAACCAGTTTCCAGCTGGTATTTTTGGTTTTCTAGTGAGCTAGCTGTTGCAGGTTTTCAAACTGATACTTAGCCTCTTCCTATATGAAGATAACATTGACCTGGAACATTTTCTATTAGGTAACTCTCAGTGAAAGCCTACAGGTTTAGATAGAAAAAGTTATGGAAGTTATCACGCTTCTTCCTTTCAAGAAGGAATATTTTCTTGTATTAAACAATTATCTTGTTCACTAATGCTTTTGGTACCTGCTCCTTCTGGTCTTGAGCACCAGAAATATATTTGTCATCCCTGTAGAACAAATGACATTTTTCATATTAATTGGATAGTTCTATGTATTCTGAAATTCATTTTCCAAAATGCTTAACATTAAGTCAATGACTGTCTATTTCATAATTATTTTACCATTGGGTTAGTGAGTCAACTGCATTCCGGTAGCAACTGAGGAAAAAATAATGGGACACGTGGCTTCTTTAAAATGTTTTGTTCTCTGTTTTAGCATAGTTCTAACATGTGAGAAGTTGTATGGTTGTGCTGTTGAACAAAAATAAGTTGGTAGCTTGGTCATTTTGAATCGCTGCAGGAATTTCCATTCACTTGGAATAAAATCAATATTTTAAGGATCCAAAATATAATGCCAACATCTTGATACATTTGGGCAGCCTTGTAAACAGCAGGCAAATCTTTATAACCTGTTTTTCAGAAAATCCAATTAGAAATAGAGCAGAGCTGTAATATGTAGCCTTTTTTTTTTTTTTTAACAGAGCCTAATTTTATAGCAAAGATGGAATAGAAAAGCTAGATCTTACAAGACTTTTATAGGCGTTTTGAACCAAAGCTAATTCAAATAGCATTTAGACTGTAATTTTGAGAGCCACTTGGTTGCTTTATACCTCCCCTATCCCTACATGGATGTACGCATTAAACACAACACTGTTCATCTTCCTAGTTGTCTTCCCGTTGAGTGGTTAAACCAGAACATGCAGTTTTATTGCAGAACACAAGATTGAGTTGATCAGATGGCCCTCTTATTTGATACTCTAATCCAGGTACATCTAGTTCCTGCAGCCTTGTTAGGTGAGGTACTGTGGATGTGCATGGAGAAGAGGAAGAAGTTTATAGATTTCGTTTCAATGAGCAGTTTGTTGTCTTATAAATCAAAAGCTCTTTACGTTGAAACCACTTGTAGAGGACAGTAATTAAAACCAAGTTTGTGTAGTTTGTAACTTCTAATAACATTCTAGTTTTGTAAGTAACTGTTCAAATAAACTGGTCCCTATTTACTGGTTGAGTTGTAGCTATTGTTTAATTAATGGTGACTTAGGTAATCACTATAACATTATACTGGAAAAAAAAAAGAAAAAATGAATGAGGTAACTTTCATCATTAAACTCCCCTGTACAAAGCAAACTGATACTTTATCTTTGTTACAGTAATTGCACTTTTTAGCATACAAAGCAGTATTACAGGAAAGTTGATTTTTCCACTCAAGCTAACAGGCTTAACAAGTTTTTTTTTCAGTTACATTTCTGAATTTATTCGTTCAGTGGGATTAAAAAAAAAAAAATTACAGAGCTTTTAGAATGGAGCATTGAACAGAAAACTGTTGGTTATAAAAGTCTTTAAACTCTATCTTTAAATAAATTGAATTAGTTGAATAATAATTAAGTCATGCTACAGAGAAAGAAAGTAATGTGAATGCTTTGTTTTAGCTAAAGTAATGGGGTTCTGGGAAGTTTCTGACTACTGAAACTCAGAATATTAGTGCGATAATTTGTTTCTCACTGACCTGCCCCGAGCAAAAACTTAACATCTTCCTTGAGTCGTGAAATAAAGGAAGTGAGCCTAAAAATGAATAGGAGCAGGAACTGTGAGGTACTAAAGTATTGCAATTTGAGATGATTAATATTCTTGTTTTCTTGATTTTTTTTAACATGTTATAAAGTTCTATAACTGCTCAGTTCATCTTTGTTTCTGAAGAAATACGACTAGTTTAGTACTCACTTTGTTCTCTGGACTAGTACTACCATATCTGGCTTATGTTAAAACATTCTGCATCAGTAGCGATTGATCTCTATTAGATAATAACACTCCTCTCTTAAAAAAAAAAAAAAAAAAAAAAAAAAAAAAAAAAAAAAAAAAAAAAAAAAAAAAAAAAAAAAAAAAAAAAAAAAAAAAAAAAAAAAAACCTCTTACATGTATTTATAAGCTGTAAGTATGCGTGCAATGACCACAACTGGGAGACATGTTTAGTCCAAAAATAATTTTACATTTTGATATTTCTTTCAGGAGAACTACAAATTATCTCCTCTCTTGTTAGTCAGTGTTGATCGTAGTGACATTTTATAAAATGGTAGTAATTTATTCTTTTAATGTGTTTGTGTTTTTGATGCTTGGTGCTCTTTAACCTCAGGCAGAATTGGATCTTCAAAGGCTGCTCAACTTGTAATAGCGGATTTATTCCAGGTGAGCTCATTACTCAGGTAAAATGTCTGAGTAACCTTGTCACAGATGCACAGACTCTGGTGGTGTTGCCTCAGTGATGGTCAGAACAGGGTAGAAAGCCTCAGACTTTCTCCTCCCAGAAGCATCAGCTGTTTTTGCATCGTGAGACTGAGGAAGAGTCATTTCTCTTTGTAGTTGCATAGTACTAGATCATACATGGTCTGATTTCCTTTGCTTTGAACATAGGCTATCCTGTATCCTACTCAGAAAAAGAAAGAGGTCTTTAAGGAAACATTTATTATGGATTCTGTTACAGGTGCATGAAGTTTGTACAGGTACAAGATTCTTGTCTTCCTTAAGAAAGAACATTCTGTAGGACCACAACAGAGACTTTTTATTCCTGTGGAAAGGTCTTCTTCTTGATGAGTCTGTGCTTGTGAATTCTATGGTATATGATCTTTCTTGGGTTTCTGTGCCTGTTCAAAAGTGGACGTTTGTAAATCAATCAAATGATCTGCATTTTTCTTTATTTTCTTTTGCACGTTGCACATAGAGAGACAAGGAAAACATGCTGTGTACCTGCACTGTTTGAATCATTTTCTCTGTCTTAACTGTATGTTTTTAATCAACAGGAAGCTTGGATGGCTTATGGGGGGAAATATATATATATATATATATCTTATACATTTTGATATATGTATGCACACACACACAACTCTCAGTAATTATTTTCCCATTCTTCGTCTTTTAAGAAACTGGAGGAAATTTTTCCTAGGAGCAGGATGCTGTCGCTGTTATTTCCTGCAGGAGAGAGATCCTCAAGGAGGGATCCAGGGACCCTTGGTGCCAGCGCGTTGGACATCATGCATTAACAGCGAGCGGTTCAGCGCGGAGTCAGGAACAAATCTCAGTTTCACACGTTGGGTGGTGTTTGATGGTTTTGCCCTCAGTAAGTGGAGCAATATATTAATAAGACAGGCGAAAAGCACTTCCCGCGACAAAGACTTCAAAATGCTACATTACACACCTGTAGGTCACACGACTGAAATGGGGCTGTTTTGTTGCTTATATTCAGGCACCTTTTGAATCCAGGAGTCTTAGGATCTTTTTCTTCTTCTCAGTGGCTTAAATGCCTTGATTGGCTTGTGAAGATCTGTAAGGGATGCTGCTAATCCCTTCTTCATTGAGTGTTGGGCTCTTTGGTTTCACTGCCTCACGTCTTTAATGGTTGGTAACCATTAAACTTAGAAGTTGATGGCTGCTTCACCAGTCCGAGGTTCTCCAGACTAAGGATCATCACATCTATCCATAGCTGCATTCCATGGTGGCTACGAGAAATCCCATCTTGGAAGGGTAAGCTTTGTTAAGCCCTCAAAATACTGCTTCTAGTCTCATTTAAAACAAAGCTAGTTTAATTAAATGAAAACACAAAACGGGAATTAGCTCTGGGTAAGCAGCCTTGCAGGGCGCAGAGGGGAAGGACTGCTCGCTCAAGAAGGTTTGCTAGCTCTTAATCAAGAAGACAACACTGGAGTATATCCGTTTGGTTAAGGCTCCTGCGTTTGCTTTTAAAAATACAGGATAGAAAGGAGAATTATTACATAGGTTCTGCACTGACTGGTTTTTAAATTATTCTCAAATCACTTTATAAGGTGGATTTCAAAAGCAGTGCAGTCTGTAGATGTGTCTTTGGGAAGATGCTTAAATGAAAGATCACTTCTCCCTCCACCCTCCCTTATACCTTATCAAGGTCTGTATCAGGTGTAATGCAGTTAAAGTGGTAAGGGCTATGAGTGCTTTTTTTGCTAGGTGTTGATACACATTTTAAAAAAATGGTGAATGAGGTGTTAAAAAAGTATAATTTTTGCAGCTCAGTCATTTAAGATAAACATTTAGTCATTTCTAGGATAAACAATTTCAATTTAGGATATGTGTTTCTTGTTTTTTAAGCAAAATTAAGTTGATTTTGTTAATGTATATTATTATTGTAATATGTGATTTTCTTGATAAGAGACCTTTTTACTACAGTATTTTAGCATTATTGCAAAACACTGCACTATTTTTTTTCTTCTGGAAGAAAGTTCCCGTAGAAAGGAAATAGGGCTAAGCTCTGCAGTCTGAAATAGAGACTAAACTGCTTTTCATTTACTTTTCTACCCTTTGAGATGCCAGAAGCAATTTCCTCTCAAGGCTGACTTCCTTTCTGGAAATGATTTTTGTCTCCAACCATGTTGAGGCTCTTTTCTCATTCTCTCGTTCTGACTAACTTGCTTTTTCCCCTCTGACTTGCTACTGGTGGAGCGGATCTCTGAGAGGTAAGTCATTACATGCGAGATTCACTCTTAACTTTCAATTTCAGTTCTTTTTTTTTCTTTTTTTTCCCTTTCCCCCCCCCCCACCCTTCTCCTCCTTAGCCAGTCAGTCCAGAAGAACAAACAAAGCACTATTGGTGTCCTCTGCGAGAGCGCCCTGCGAGGGGGCTGGCTGTAAATTGACGTGGCATGGAAAATCTCTGCTAGTTTGTAGCAGCTCTAACATCGCTGGGAAATCAGGCTGCCTTTTGCCAAGTTTGTGGCTTGAAGTCATTCTGGGCTTAGTGTTTATATGTAGAAATGAAGAGCAAGGACGTGCGGATTTTAACTTGGGAAGCAGAAGTTTTCTGTATTTGGATTTATGGTTTATAGAAAGCAAAATCAAAGGGAATTTTTTCATTACTTTCTTTTTAAGGGAGAGCAACAGATCTTGCTGCCCACTCCCCCCTGCGCCCCCACCCCCTTTTTTCCTGTAACTTAATTATTTGCAGATCTTGCCATGGGGTGCGGACTGAGAAAGCTGGAAGACCCAGATGATAGCAGCCCTGGAAAAATCTTCTCTACGTTGAAGAGACCACAAGTTGAAACAAAGACGGATTCTGCTTATGAATACGTATTGCTGGATTTTACTCTAGAAGGTATTTTTTTCCCGTTTTTATCTTTAATATTTTGAGAAAAGAAGGGATAGTATTTCACTTAGTTCTGTCTAGTTGGACTTGCAGAAAGCTTAGCTACTTTTATCAACGCTAGCCAAAACAAGGCTTTTATTTTGAAACACAAATCACGACAAAGGTCTTCAGATAGATAAAATTACAATGGAAACTGCTGGAGTATTTTTAACAACAGAGCTCTCCAAATCACTCCACTGTCCTTGTTAAGGAAGCGGGCTAAAAACTGCTGGGGAGTTTTTCCTGTGAGTCAGATACTGCCATCCTTTCTGGCTGCGGGTAGCGCTCGTCTCGGCTCCGTGTGACCGCACAAAATTCACTGTGCCCCAGCAACGGGAGCAGAATGCCCTGCCTGAGTAATGATGTTTTAAAGTGTGCTGGATTTGGGAAAACAGGCTGTCATTGTCCGTGCTACTTTATGCAGAAATAAGTCTATTTCTTAGCTGTGTACCGGGAATCGCTTTCTGTCTTGTCCCTACCCCAGTCCCTTGGTGGTTATTTTAACAAGAAGTTCCTCGTTTCATGTCTCGGTATTTTGCAAACGCCCGGCTTGTAGTTGTTGAATAGCCCTTTGAAAGAGTGACCAAAGTGAGTCCGAATTTGTATGCGTAGCTGGAGGCAGACGGGGCGCCGCGGGATACTTCCTTCCCGAGGGTGTCCCGTCTCTAACAGAGCAACTCCCTGTTCCCCAGAGTTGAAAACATAAACAAGCCCAGATGGCTGCCCTCCGAGCACGGAGCAGCGCGGTTTTGCGCTTGCTTTGTAGTAACTCACACTTTGCAACAAGCAAATCGACTGGGAACCCTTAGAGGGAGGGTTTCCAGTTGAAAGCAATAGCTGGAAGGAGGCTTTGATAAAGGGAAGAAGTGTTAGTGCATGTGCTGTTACTTATTTAGGAACTGGTTCAAAAACAAAGCTTGACCTCCCCTAATTGTCTCATTGAATTGCTGGCCTGGAGTAATATTTTTAGTTTACATATTCCAGGCTATTTATTGAAAAACTGCAAGATCCTTAATAGGAAGAAAGCATCCCAGAAAGTTACAGTACTTGACACCCAGCAGTACGGTAGCTCTTCTTGTTTGCACATATGAAGATGAGTTGCTCATTACTTCGTTATGTGTGGGGAAACAAACCTTTCGTTATATGGAGCAGTAGTAAAGTTGGGCTGTCTAATGTGTGTATTAATTACCTACTAATGCACTGATAACAAGCGTAACAAAACCTAATTTTCTTGAAGTGCATTTAATACTCTTAAATAATCTATGTTCCAGATAGTTTTGCTTCACTTTATTGTAACGTGTTTCCGGGAAGTGTCTTGAACAGGATTTGTAATGAGGAAGATTGTCATCTTCAAGCAAAATGCACATCAAACACATGTAAAGAAAGATCTATATTATTTGAATAACATATCATTTGAATGCAGTTTAAAGAAAGGTTTCTTCATATTCAGTCTCATATTCAGCTTCAATGACACTACAGAATTCTGAATGCTAAGTAACATTGACAGGGTGTTCAGCTTCGGAGAGCAGAGTTATAAAATACTTTTAGCGGTATAAAAATACTTAATCTTTTCCGTATTTTATTTTGAGCTCTACTTTTTGAGCTCAGATTGTGAATACAGGCACAACGTATAGTTGTACTGTATTTCTGGAGGCAATTGTGCATTTTGTTTCCTCACAGAAAGTGAGGTTTGGCCAAAGCACTGTAGGGAACACAGTGGGCTGGGTTTCCCCTTTGCCAGCTCTTAACCCCTTCAACTCAGTCCCCCTTATTTGTTGCCACAACAGTATTCTTGGGCTAAATGAAGCTTTCTAGCAGTTTGGAACAAAGTTGATTTTCACCCTGCTGTGAAGCTGTGCTCACTTTTCAGGGCAAACTTGGCTAGTTTTTAGAGCAAGATCTTTCCTGGCATCTGGGATGGCTGTTTGTCAAGAGTGACTTGCTAGCCCTGCATTTGGTTTTCCACAAAATATAGGATCCCCTAAGTTAGTATCCTCTCTATTCCTACATTAAGATAGGTTCAGCAAGCGTAAATGCGTTATATTTAATTCAGTGCGTTGTGTTCTGTCTTCATGAGTCTTTATGCTATGTAAAGTCAAAAAGGGGCTGCTAGAGAGACTCTCCGGAGTCTGTGGTCGTCTTCTAAGCCATGACAGATTAGGTCAACAAGTCTAAACCTGCTGACTGGGGTCCTTGAGTCCTTGAGTAACTTAGCGAGTAATCAGCAGCGTGTTGTACTTCGGTCTCTCCCCACCCACCCCTTGTCCCAAAACACTCCCCTCCCTATGACAAGATCAGCCAGAGTCCCATGAAGGTCCTTGTGCAACAGGAGAATCCCCAAGGAAAAAAACTGCGGGCAGTCTTTTACTGGCAGGAGTTGCATGGGACAGAGGAGATGGAGCAGAGGACTCTCAAGTGTAACTGCAAATGCTCTCCAGGTACTGCAGGTTTTACAGGCTGGATCATAAGGTGCATCTCAGTTACACAAATAGCTTCTGCTTTGGAAGCTGCTTTTAAACACAGTAGGAAGAGCTCAGGTCTTACTACTCAAGCAGATTGCTTCTGCCTTTTCCAGACTCTCATGTTAGGAAACAGAAAGAGACGTGACGTGAATGGTTTTCATTTCAGCCCACTAAAATGACATAGTGTGAAGCTCTTGTTCATCTGAATATGCATATGAATATGCATAAAATACCTCCTTTGTCCTTGTGTTCAGTATCATGCTTCTAAAGTTCAGTATACAACTAGCAAGTTAATATGCCTGCTTTTTTTGGCTTCCATGTGTTGTAGTTTTCGTTATGTATTTAACATCTACTGAATGAGACACTTAAGTCTTAATATGAGAGGACTTAGTGGATAGAGGCAATATTATCGAAGAAATATACCATTAATGGCTTTGTTAAAAAAGTTCCGCAGCCCAGTGCTGTGTGTGAGAATGGCAGAGCTCACAGGAATTGGGTGAGTTTGCCAGTGATCAGCAATAAACCTTCTTGTAGATGGGAAATAGGCTCGAAAGACTGAAGCTGTTCAGAACATCACTCATCAACCAGCAGAGTTCTAGCTCAGTTTATTACATGAAAAAAAAAAATCAGCAAAGAAAATGGATAACAGGTTTGTCTACTGGCCGGATCTGTGACTTTCTGACTTGATGTGCCTTTGATAAATCCCTCAAGGTCTTGTTAGCTCACACCACTTTACTAAATATGAGTGAGCAGCTAAGTGAAAGAGAAAACCAGAACATTAAATGACATTCAAGGAATACATTTTCAAAGTGATGAGTGAGATTTATTGTTGCTGTGTTTTTCTCTTGATATCTTTTTGTTTTAATTGCAAAATCAAAGGAGAAAAAAGTATTTACTTTTTAGGGGTTGTTTGGTTTTGAAGGGAATGTTTAAAGTAGCATGCTAAAATATTTGAATCTCCTAAAATGAGCAGTGTGGGGTCAAGAACTTAATTCCAGTTCAGTTGCACATCAGTAACATCCTTCCTTATCTTAATGCACTGAACGTTTTCCAAAGTGTGGGAACTGTCAAAGTCCCCAAAAGCTCCACGTTACTTACAGCAAGGGTCACTGACAGAGGCTGTCACATTCCAAGCCCAGCTTCCTTGTCACGAGAGTCTGCATCTCTTAGGGATGAAAAATTTGATGTTGGCAGATAAATGCTGGGAGAACTAATCTTCAGTCTGTCATCTGTATGTAAGTGTTGGTCACCCACTTGGCAGAGAATCTGAGAGCATTGAAAATTCCAGTTGGAGTCGAGGGGAAGAGTCAGAAATCCAGGCTCATACTCAGAGGGTTCCTACTTAGAGTTAGTATTGCCATGTAGCTTATTGCAAAATGTACTTAGATTTACTTTAAAAAGGAATTAGGACTATGTTGAAACTGTGGTTTTCAACATACAATCCACACGTTGCTTTTAAGGGTTCCAAAAGAAAAAAAGCTATTTAAGAAAAAACAGTTGTTTCTAGGCTTAACTTTGCACTCAAGGAATTTACATCTCAAATAGGAAAAGACTAAAAAAAACACAGCTTCAGTATGCGTAAGACTTTGTCTAGACAAAAATGTTGCTCTGTTAATTTGACTAGTCTTATGTTTAAATGCTAATACAGTTATTAGTTTGACAGAGCTAGATCCAACAGGAGAGTATTGCCAAGTGAATTACAAGTGAATATGATCTGTTTGTGAAAATATGTACTTCAGCCAGTTGAATCCATAACTGTGGATATGCTCTTTCCTGTACGAAGAGCACTGTAGCCTTTCAGTAAATCAGTAAATAGATTTTCTGTGCTTATATAACAGAACTCACCAAAATCTGCATGCACTTCTGTAATGCCTAATGTGCCTCTCCTCTGTGTTTTCTACGCTTTTAGCTTCCTCAAACCCAGAAGTTATCAAGATCAGTTCTGTGCTGGATATAGCATCAAAGGTGGAAGAATATTACAATTTAGGATATGTCGTAGGAGCTGTTCATCCCATTATCCTGCCAATTGGACGCAGGAGGCATTTCCCTGCAAGTCGTATGTATCGAGTGGTACTTTCACGATTAAAATTAAGGTAACGGAGAAATTATATACCATACTGTATGGTATGCATACTGTATGGCAGTTCATTACTGACTAAGTGTATTGCTCACATGCATAATATCATTAACTTGAAATAAGCACCTCAAACATCAGTCAAAGAGTTGTATCTTGTCTAGAATGGTGAGTGTGTTGATAGAACATTATTTTATTAACCCTGAACATTTAATAGGGTAACACTCAATAAGCGTCCAAGTAAATCCAGAATTATTAGTTATCATACTTGCAGCAGAATTTTAAAACATGTTTGTGGGAAAACAATATTTTTTATTTTTAATAATTTTTGTAATAAGACATGTCTTATAACCTGAAGCAAAAAAAAATACACTTATTTTAATTCCCTCACATCAGAGTCACAGAATCACACAACTGTTCTTTTGTTCTTCATTTTTGAAACATTTTGCCGTTAGCTTTTTCTCTAAGAGTTTGCTATTAGCCTTTTCTCCATGAAAATCACCTAAAGAGCATGAAGTACTGTCAGCTCAGCCAAGACAAAGCTTCTTCTTCATTCTTAGCAAGAAACAAATACTCTGTGATTTTGTGGGAAATAGATATATAAAATTTTATTTCTGTTACCGAGGGAAACTCAGGAGCTAGTAATGAGGAGAGCAGGTACTATTAACTTTACTCAGATCTCTGATGCTTCCCGTTCTTTCCTCAGTCATGGGCAGAGTCTCAGCTTCTTTTGGAAGGCTGGAAGGACATGAACCCAGCAGGGCCCTGTGCAGCTCTCGATACTTCAGTAAAACATGGTTCACTTGAGAGTTGCTTGGTCAGATGCCTTGCTTAAACAAGCATTGTTCCTGACATTTGAGGTTCTTTGTTAATCAGGGCTCATGCAACTTACTTTCATAAAGTTAATCTGCAAGGCAGGAATGTTGTCCATGTGGACAAATGCTCAGAGGAGCAAAGCAGAATATTGCTTCCTACAGCTGAAGCTCTTGAGCCTACATTGCAACACACAGTTTTCCCAACTCAGTTGATTCCCATGGCAGAGATATCCATACAAAATCATGGTTTGAACCTTCATGCCCTTAAATAAGAGAAGAAACCTTGTGGTTTGAATCCTCATGCCCTTGAATAAGAGAAGGACAAGAACAAGGCAGCCTCCAAATGGAGCTGCTGGATTCACGCTCCCCGTTTCCCGTGCAGGTGCCACATGCATCTGTGCTGTTTTTCCTGTACGCCAACACACCTCAGAGTTCTCCAGCTGCTATTTGGAAAATAACTCATCCCATCTTTCATTTGTGTTTCATTCTCAGGCAAAAGCTCACATGGAAAAAGACACGCAAGAAAATATCATTTGTAGCTGTACATCAAATGTTGTGGGCCCGGGTACCAGTGCTACTGGTTTTAGACAGAAAGATTCCTAATATTTTCAACCGTTACCTGGGAGTTAAAGCATTTGGGATTCTGCAACCTACGAGTGATTTCAATGTTACTTCATTAAAATCAATTGCTATTGCAGTATATTTCCAGAATTTGCCCCCACTGTTATTTCATAAACTACCTGAGACACTGCTCAAGTTTCAAAACTAAAAAATAGCATGTAAACACTTCTGAAAGCACCATTTTTTTAGTGTTTTTTTCTGTTTGTTTTTCTTTCTGTGTTTATAGACATATTTCTGTATTGTATAGATATACAATCACATCTGATTGTTTTTTCCATTATTAGAGGGAGATTTGTGAGGATTTATTTGCTATGAAAGCAGGACTTTTTTTCTTTCTTGAGCAAAGTTGGTGTATTTTGCTTGTTTTTCAGTTAAGTTCAGTTTCCAGCAAGCAGCCATGAGCACCCTTCAAGGGGAATTTATTAAATATTCCACTTGCTACCCTGATGCTGTGATAACCAATACCACAAATTTGTGTAAGAAACAAAACACGCGGAAAAGAAAACATTCACTGAGTTTTAAGCACAAGTATGAAAAAGTATTGCCAGATCTCGTTCATAACCTTGATTGCAGAGAGAAAGGAACTGCACATGCAAGCATGTGCCCAAGCTAGCCACAAAGTACTGACAAAGCCTGCTTTCTTTCTGTGTCCTAGCCAGAAGCACGCAGCACCCAGAGGACAAAGGCACCCCAGGCTGGTCATTGAGGAATGTCCCTTAATGTGTGAAACACTAACAAACGAGGCAGTGAAGGAACTGCTGGAAAAGGTACTCTAGGGTTTTCTTCATTTTTTCCAGACTTATTGCAGGATTTTTACTTCTAATAGAAGCGTACTATGGTTTTTGTTGATGTCAAAAGAATTAGTTTTCTTCTTTCTCTACTTTTTCTAATTTAGGACTTAGTCCTGAGTTTTGTAAAGTCTGGGGGGGGCATTGGCTAGTGGTACTGGAAGTAGAATCAGGCTTAAACTTTGACTCACAATCTTTAAAAAAAAAAAAAAATGCTTGCACAATAGCTCTTTTTCTGGAATTAATATTTTAAAATTTTGGAAGTTTTATGTTGTTCTGTGTTAAGTAAAGTAATTGTAATTTCTAATACGAAGCCTAATACAAATTTCTAATACAAAACTATTTTTTCATTCTTTATACATTAACAAAAACACAAAATACAGAGTGATTGTGTAAAACCTCACACTTTTGCAAATATTGTATGGTTAAAGAAAACTAAAGTTACCCTACAATGCAAGCTGCAGTTCTGGTTCTTTTTGTGTTTCACTTCCTCTGTATAGCTGAAGACTTGCCGAAACAGGAAATTATTGTTATTACAAGAGTTAGTGATGTCTTTTACATTATTTGCTAAGGAAAGAAGTTGAGGCAAAAGCATATTGGAAATATTTAATGATCTTTGAAATTATCAAAGAGATGCTTGTAGTTTTTACATGGCTTGTTTTGAAATTACTTTGTTTCAGGTGTTTCAAATATAAAAATGGGCTCAATACACATTCATATCATTTGAGTATTGCTAGGTTGCCTATATAGTGGGACCGGACAAACATTTAAAGGCAAAATGTGATCGAAATTAGCAGTGATTTGGTTTTCTGAGGAAATGTAGAATGTACAAACTACATGAAAATAATTTAAATTTTAAATCCTCCCAGTGTTTTAAGAAGACTGAACCAGTAATCCAGCCTAAACTCGCTTGTTTAGGAAAGACTTCCTGAACCCACAAGACTTTGTGACGCTCGGGAAAAAATAAATTGTCATATTGCCTCTTTTTCCACATGTTGCTCGTCATGATTAAAATTCTTTTGGTTGCCTTAGGGAAAAACAAAAAACAAACAGCTGCTCTGTGCAATCACAGTGCTGGCTGAATTTTGGCCAGTTGCAAAAACATTCCTATTCATAGGTAATGGATAGATAAATTATAGCCCGTCCATCTCTCATGATACTAAAAAAGTGTGGTAGTACCATGTAATAGTGAAGCTGGGTAGCACATAAGGGAACCAGGAGACGACAAAACTTAACACAGAACAAACAACTATTTCTGTAGTATTGGTGGTTAGCAATTTTAATACAGTGAGTGTCACATAGGTTTAAAGCAACAATACATTGCATCACTATATTGCTTATCTCTGGCACTCAGCAAGTAAAATACTTGGGTTTTGTTCTAAATTAAGAATTTTGGGAGCACTTAATTTAATATCAGTACTTGCCATCTTTACAAAGTGCAAAGACACTCTGGAAGGCCTCTGTTTGCCCACATGGACAACCCACAAATTACCTTGCTATAGCACAAAGTATTGCGTCCTTTATATTTCCTTCAAAGTCTGCAATTTAATTAAACAAAACCTATATAAAAATGTTTGAAAACAAGTTACCCGCTGTCTTAAAATGACCCTTCAGTTGACTCTGTGTTGTAAATGCAGGTTAATGAAGCTGGTAAAAAAGGAAAGAAGTTTGTGGGATTTATAACGCAGCATTTTCCTCAACCTAAAGCTTGTAATGGAGCAAACACAGATGGAAATGCAGAGCTGGAAGCGACGCTAGGCAGAAGAAACAGGGAACACAGAAGAAAAAATTCTGATGAAAACTATAAAAACTGGAATGAGGGGACACTGAGTGGTCAGTCTTCTGAAAGTGGAATAGAAGAGGAAATGCAAGCAGAAAGTGGATTTTCACAGGATGCAGATGTCCCATTTGGAAAAGAAGGCAGCCCTTTTAAACCACGGAAAGGAGACGGTAATAAATGCTATTTATTTATTGCAGATATAAGGTATTTTATTGAGTTATCTTTTGTTGCTGTTTAAGAAAAGATATTGGCAAAAATAACAGACAAGTGTGTTTTATCAAATACTGGCTTTGGAAGATGCTACTTTCTTAAATGCATACTTATTTCAAAAAGAACACTTTCAACAAGGAGCCAGAAGAAATATTTACACTTTGCACTATTTAGATCTGCACTGTGGTAATACATAAAAATATTTCAGTTTTCATACAGACTACTTGCACTAGAGAATATAAAGCATTAAAAAGTTTTTTAAGAAGGAAGGAAAATAAAAAAGCTGGTAGAAAACCTGGCTGTTGAAGACTGTGTAGACTATATAGGTTAGTATGGGCAAAATGATATGGCAAAATGGTCTAAAACAACATCTTCTGACACTGAAGCACTAAGACTCTTCTTTTTCCAGGACAAAAAGGTGGGAAAAAAAGGTGAATACTTGTTTTAAGTAATGCATGAGAACTAATGCAGAATAGCATTGTATTGAAAACATGGCAGCATGATACTTCCAGGTAAGCAGAGGCAAAGATTAGGAGAGGGACTAGGGTTTACCTTGATCTCCTCATTCCCCTTGAATGAAACAAGCTGTCTGGTCTATGGAGGGATTTTATTCTCATGTTAGCAAGAGTTACCCTCTTGAAGGTTAGCCCTTTTCTGGGGAGGAGAACAAACTTTTGGATTATTTTATTTAAATCTTAAAATTTCCTCTGTGCTCTTTTTGTGTTATATACATTTTAACGGCACTCAAAAGCAACCTTTTCACTTCCCTGTTAAGAGTTAAGCACCCTGTCTAGTTTGTAGCCTGCCAGGATAATGCCTCTAAGCACTGAGATAATCAATGTCCCTCTTCTTTCTAATCCTTGAATTAAAGCAGGTTTTCCTACAACATGCTGAGCCTTTATAGCAGGATTTGCTGAAGCTTAACTCTTTCCTTACATCTTGAAGTAATGGGTTGTTACATATAGCAAAAGGAGCTGATTCTGCACAGAAAGTTGTCCAGACCTGTTGGTGTAACCAGGTGGATCAGCCAGCCCCTTTCCAAACCGCAGAGCTGTCAGGAAATCTCTCAGGAGGTTTCTGACAGGAAGGTGCCTGTCTTCTCTGCTCCTGGTTAAGTGCTCAGGAAAGTTCCTGGAGTTTATCAAATGATTTCTGAAAATTTACCCTCTTTGCTTGGTAAATGTTTGATGATCATTTTAAAAAATGCTGCTGTGAATTTTAAAAGGAGGGAGTTATATGCACACGCGTATGTATTGCCACATCAGTCTGGCCTGTCTGCTTGAGCCTGCACTCAGAAGCGAGGGAAAATGGGTGCCTGAGTGCCAGATTTTGGGGGTAATAAGACATGAGTTTAAATTATTTAATTATACCATAAAAATTACAGCTAGAGGAGGCAATTTGCTGATAAATGCCAATATAACAGTCTGTGGAGGGGCCACAGTAAACCTGCAGGAAGATAGGAAAGGCATTGTTTGCTGCTAGAGTTCAACATTTGGTCCTGGATGTAACATGCCTCGTTACGGCTACAACTTATTACTCTACACAAAACTCCTACTGTTTAAAACTCAGAAAATTGTCTTTCACCTTCACTTAGTTAAGTATATTGGTAGTCAGAAGTTCACTGAGCAACAGAAATGTGAAGTTGGTTTTCACCGAGTTTTCTCTTGCATCTGCTATAGTTTCAGCACATAACCCTCACCTCCCGTGAGGTCTAATGCAACCCTACAGCAGCACGTTCAAATTTTTCTTCTGTTCCTGAGCATTCCCCCATCCCTCCTTCTTGAATAAGACAAGAACTCAAACTAACACTAATGCTTCATCAGGAAGCAATTTTTGGAACTGCTGTTTAGGGTGCTGGGTTGAAGCAGAGAAAAACAAAAAGACAAAAGACATTTATTGTTGAACACACTCTCTGGAACATCATTTTTTTGACCATTTTATTTCTTTTTTTTCCTCTTAGATAAGCTATATACAGTCTTCAATGTTTTTGATGATGATTCTACCTGCTGGACATACCACGAGGGCCTTTTGTCCATGAAAGTTACAAGAAAGGGATCTGTTGTCAGTACACTGGAGGCAGACTGGCTAGAACTAACCACATTTTACTATAAACAAGGATTGGCCTTAATTGATTCTTTTGTGCACTGGGAGGCATCGAAAGGTAAGTATTATTGCTGAATATCTTGGGAGTTTTAATTATTGGTAGGGATCTACTTATTTTGCAAAAGTTATGGTTTTTCTTATAGGTTAAAGAGCAAACTGTAAGCATGGTCAGGTAGTCATTGCAAATCTTTAGAATCAGATACCTGATAAGGAAATAAAGCTTTTTCTGGGTAGCCGTAGCTTTGAATAATTGAAATTTCTACTGCTTTTTCTTAAATTCGGGATTTCTGAAACAGAAAAGCAGTGTAACATTATAATGTTCTGTAATGTAATAAATCTTTTCTGCTGGTGGTCTTGATTTATACGTGAATTATACCATGAAGCTAGAAATACTCATGTTTGGTTTTTGTATATTCTTATATCTAATGATAAATTATATTTAGGTGCTTGGCATAATTGCCTTGCAGTTTATAATCATGAGAAAAGCAAAGGCTCTTCTGATGCTTTTGCAGTGTTATCTCCCCTTGTGGTCCTAATCGCTTCATGACAGACTCTTTCAATAGATGCCTGTGCTTGAAGGAGTATTCTGGCTTTCTGATTGAAAAAAAAGAGAAGATACTGGAGTTTTAAGAGCAGTGCTTTAAATGGCAAATTGTGAAGGCTCTTTTCCTTCTTTTTATAGCAATATCTTTATGCTTTTCTTCCATGTTCTGATTAAAAATAATATTTCTGCATACTCTCTGCAGGGCTTGAGTTAAAGGAGGGTTCAAAACAAAGAAAAAATGTTTTAAATATACATATAAAAAATGAAAGATAATGTGGCTTCTTTTAAAAATCAAACCTTAAAAATACGGAGAATCACTACATTCCTGCCACTCTGTGCCAACACAGTTTAGTAATTATCAGAATCCATGGACGAACTGCAGCAACTTCAGTTCAATATTTGCATCAGGCTGAATTTTCTGGCCGATTCCTCTGAAAGTGCATATTTTGTGCATGTCAATAGTCTAATGGCCCACTTCGTATTGACCTTCATGTTCGCTCCAAAATTTTAATTCCTTCCAAAGGAGTCAGGCTCCCTTGTGGGAGGAGAGGTGAGAAATCAGGCATTGAATTTTCAACACAGCTTTTTTTTTTTAGAGCTAGCAAGTAACTCTCTGGAGATGCCTTAAAATGCACTGAGGAGTGTTTTGAGCAGCTGTTGATAGTAATCCCTGCAGCTGTTGTCCCGCAGTCTTGCCATTCCCTGGAGCATCTGCTCTTTGCTGTGTGAGGAGCTATCCCTTGTTTCATAGCCAGGGTATGATTTATTGGGGGGTTCGTGCTGCCTTCTCCCAGCAGCTGGTGCTTCTGCTTCGCCCCCGCTCACCAGGAACATATTTTAGAGCTGTGGGTGTAACGTTGCTGGGTGAAAATAGATGTAGTTGGAGGCACAACCTTGTGTGTGCAAGGAATTCTGCAGCTGATGTCTGTGGCCTCAGAGCTACTGAGTTCCCCATAAGCTAAAATATTTGTTCATTAGATGGATGTGGAAGAGCTTTACAACTAGCTAAAATGTTCCATCCAATGGAGGGACCCCTGCAAATGTTTTGGGTGGAGAAAAAGTATTTCAAGGCTTATATTCTCTGCCATAATTATCCTTCTTGTGGGTGTGTTTGCAGTTCCATGCATCACCTCGCTTCTGTTTGTTTTCTTTTGCATGTGGTCTAAAGCAGCCATTGTACTATATATTTTAGTGAAAGTAGCAAATTTTAACCATTGCTTAAATAAAAATAAAGGTAACTAATTAATTTAAGCAGCAATAGAGATGCAACACAATTTTTTTGGCTGGAGAATTAATATTAACAAGGGCAAAGAAGTGCCCTCAACAGAACGGACCTGGATATCCCATGTAGTTTCTGTAAGGCTTTCAAGAGGGATAATTTGGACTCGAATCACTTTATTAACAAACGTTTCTCCTTAAAATGCTTCTGAGTGGAGATGCCTTATTTCAGTAATTGTTTGAAATTTAGTTATTCAATCATGTTTGAATGATAGAAAAGAAATAGTCGAAACCTCTATAGCTTGACTTCCTGTTGTAAGTGTCTGCCAGCAAGGTGAAGAAAAGTTCAAATCCATTAATTTCTAACACTAACTATGCTCGTAAGTCACATATTCAACTCTATATACAATCAGTTTATATTTGTGTGTAGTCTAAAAATAAAATAATGTGCCGAATATCTCTATAAATATGCAGAGGAGGCAAATACACATTTAAGTATTTAAATAATCATCTCAAGATAGATAAATCCGCTATGTGTATTACAGTAAAAATAAGAAGGGATATGAAAAAACAGTCTACATAGATGCTCAGTATCATATTGCCAGTCATATTGGCAAAAGATGTTCAAGATACTGGATTTCCTGGCTTATTTAGGGAACTTCTGTGCCTGCCTGAGCATTTTCTATTTGATCACCAGGCCAGTGGTGCTCCCAAACTTTTGTTTGCTTGCTTGCCTTTTTTCACTATTGTTTTTTAACGTTATCCCCTTCACCTGAGCCTATGGCCAGAACAGTCTTCTCTTTACATTTGTGGCGTATTTGAGAAGATGTAAATCTGATATTCAGAGGATTACTTAGCTTTTCTGCTTAAATTTAGTTTATTTTTTTCTTTTTAGTCTTTAAGATAGTCAGCTCTTGAGGTACCACTGCACAAAAGGCTTCCACATGGTTCTTAGGAGATGCCAAGCCAGAAAATGAACCAGCAGGCGATGCACAGCTTTAGTTTGGGCCACCTGGATATTGTCAAACTTGCACAAGAAGTAAGTCAGGGAGGTGTGCTCGGAAACTTCCTTCCCGTCAGGAATCTTCCTACAAATCCTGCTTCAGGCTCTCCCTGTGGTTGTTCATGTATTTATTTAAGTAACTGCAGTTAGACTTTGCAGTTTAAGCCTCATTTATCTTGCACTTCTGTCCCCCCACTCTAGAAGCCACGTTGATCTTGGGGCATGTGACACCAAAGAGCTTTTTTGTGTGCTGCAGGGGTTGTGTTGAATATGGGAAACCTGAATTGAGATGAGATTCCAGTGTGGAAGTGGCTAATGCTTTGGAGAAAAGGAAACCCCTGTTGGGTGCAAAACACAGCTTCTCTAGGGGAAAAAAAAGAAAAAAGGGATTTTGAATAATACATAGTATGTCATAGAGTGTCATACAACTTACATAGTTCATGAAGATGTAACTAGATGCAGGAATGAAATGCTATGAATCTGAGCAATTTGATGGTTTGCTATCAGCTTCTTTTAGTTTAGAGGACTTTTTCATGAGAAAATATTAGCTGATGGGTAAATCCTAAACGATAAAATTTTATATTCCAGCTTACATTCATCCTTCTTTCCGCAGGGGACCACGTGCCCAGGTCTTTAGAAGGATTATTTATCTATGAAGAAGAAGGGTCTGGAGTTCCAGGTTCTATCAGGAAAGGAAATGACGCAATCGTGGTTGAACAATGGACGGTCATTGAGGTAAATTGGTGACTATTCAGCGATGTAATTTCCTTCTGATTTTGTTGTTGTCCGAATATTTGTATGAGTGTCCATAAACACGTGGGATGGTTTCTTGAGGCCATCCAGGTGAGCTAAACTGCTGCTGAAGTGATTTTAAGTAAAAGGAGGAAGAAAATAGCAACAACTGGAATTTAAGCAGGTAGAAATTAATAGTGAATAAATTACATATAGTTTTCAGATGTGTTCATAGTAAAACTTTTGGTTTTTATTCTTTTAAGTTACATTGTGTTATCTAGTGCCATAATATAAAGTTATCTTAGTGTTCTTTAGTATTTGAATATTACCAGATTATTGGCATGAATGAGTGATTTTTTTAAAAAAATTTATGTGTAGAAACATAAATAAAACCTGCAGAGTGTCTTTACTACTTTTTATGATTATTAATGTAGGGATGTGAAATTAAAACAGATTACGGACCATTATTGCACACGCTGGCGGAGTTTGGATGGCTTCTGACCTGTGTCCTGCCTACACCTATCGTACGACATGACAGGTACCAAACAGCAGACTACAGCACTTCTGTGTATGCCCTAAGTTACACATCTCAGAGAATTACCAAGTGATTTTTCTTTTCTCCTTTGGTATTGAAACAGAGAAGGAAGAATGTTAACAGTGTTAATTGCATATAAGATCTGAGACATAAGTAGCATTATGCTGGAGTTGTTCTTAACAGGTTGATTTAGGACAGTTGACTTCAGTGAGTTTCAAACTAGACTAATAACACTCAATTTTAAATATGCTGTTTATGTCCAAACTCGATAATTATTTGGTTTAGGAAACTTTTTGCCGTAGTTCCACATAATGGGTCAGCAATGGGATTGCTCATAGGTTTCAAGTAAATGTTGAAGTGCTTCACGAAAGCAGGACCTGGGTGAATGACTGTTATAGACTATGTGAGAAGAAGCAGTGCTGTCACAGGACAGTCAGGCACTGCTTACTGCAAATGAGGGAGCAGAATGTGCTCACCCAGCAAGTTACTGAGCTGTTCCTCCTCTTCTGTAATGTAGACATCATGTTTCATCTTAAATACAGTAGCAAACTAATAGATTTCAATTCTGTTATTTTCTCACTGTGATATTTCTTTAGGTGTCTGTGGGAGATTCATGTATACAGGAAAAGCTAATTTTAACAGGCCTCAGTCCCTGTAGTGTTCCAAACTTTCACTTTATTTGGAGAACAACAAAAAAGTACTGTGCTCTTTACAGTACCAGTCTAAGAAGGCACAAATGAATCACTGGATTACATTTACACAGGTTTTTAAACTCTGCTCCCATCAGGTTAAGGCTGCCAAGGTTTAAAACCAAGCAAGTGTCCTGAGGCATGACTTAAGGCTCATTAAAGACAAAGAATAAGACACTGGGTGACTTCTGGGTAGTCTTTGGATCCAGACCCTACTGTATTAAGTCAAGATAGCATAAAAAAGGATGTGAATGGAAGGTTCCAAAAGAACTGCTCCAAGAAAATGGAATTTCCTTCAAGTGAGCTGACATAATGAAATCAACTCATCCATGTGAGAAAGGAGTATTTCTGGACAGGAAATGGATTTGGAGGGTTGATACCGTCTTTTCTGAGGTGGGGTGGGAGGAGGTGTTATATTTGATTTTAACCAGTTGCTCAAAAATCAAAGAAACAGGGAACAGTGGTAAAGCAGGTGGCATGTTTTGCTCTTTGAAGAGTCTCTGTACGTTCTGATCTGAAAAGTAAGAAATTCTGAACTTAGACTTGGTAAAGCTCCCAGTCCAACAAAGCATTTTTTACAACATGAGACAGAGTAGTTGGCTTTTAATTCATTTCTTCCAACAAATATCTTTGTCTAGGAGTATTAGCTTTCACATGGTGACTTGCACTGCGAAGGCTCAAGGCACAACCTTGAATAAAACAGGAAAAAAAGCAACTTGTCACGAGCTGTGATAGTGTGAAAAGGGCCAAATCCTGGCCAGATCTAAAGCTGGGTTCGTGCTGCAGCAATGCTAGCGTAATTCAGATGAATATGAAGAATTTATTTGGGTGGGCATTTGTGCATGATGTCTAGTAGCTCTTGGCTTTGAATGGCTTGTGAGGTACCTTAGAGGAAGTATTGCAAATCATCTATTGTGTGTGTGTCTATAGGATATCTAACATATATATCTCTTCAGATATCTTGAAAAAAAGCCCATGAACAAGGGAAGATTAAGAAAGGTTAAGAAGTCCTAAAAGACTCAGAAGAACATGCTTTTGTACTGGCAGTCCAAGTAGTGGTTGGAAAGTACTATTTTTAGGCGTTAATGTTGGTATTTAAGGAAGTGAAGAAATTCTTGGGTGGTTACTCTGTGTCTGATATGAAAGATGCTATTCCTGTGGTGGTAGATGATGCTAAGAATGCAAGTTCACTGTCGGAATAAAAGAGGGCATTTTATGCTGCTAACAGCTGTTCGTTCCCAGACTTTGAACTGTGACCCTAAAACCCAGGCTGAATATTAACAGGCTTCAGAAACACTGTCCGATAGACCATGCTACCAAAACCACTCACAGTTACCGTTTTCTTCTGTCAGTAATGCACAGTTTCTTGGGGAAGTTCTGTCAAATTATCCTTTTTCATATTTATTTAAAAAATGATTAGTTCAGTCTACATAATAAGTCTATTTAAGAATCAGAGGAATGCTAGTAGGACAGCTTGCTCACCATTGTTATTTTCCTTTATATTCCCCCCCTTTTTTTTCTGTCTTACTCTTCTCTTAATTTTTTGCAAAGCTAAATCTCCTAATCTGAGTTCTCCTCGAATCTCTTCCTAGCCATTGCACTCATTACTTGTCTGCAGACAAAAAAAAACATGACTCTCAAGTGTCATTGCATTTATTTGAACCATCATATGACCTGGATTAGCTAACAGGTTCTGGAGTGTGACAGAACTGTCATGCATTTAGTATTCCTTTTTTCTTCTTTTTTCAACAGCGTTAGGAAACAGGCTGTGCTTTAAAGCCTGTCCCTGTGAAATGTTGTTGTTCCTATTTAAAATTTTTCCTCTTTTTTTACAGCTGTTCTTCGCAAAATAAAATGTCTTGTTGCATGGGGTGTCCTGCCACGTGATAGCTGGTACCATAGATCAGGGCCTCGTTCCAGACACAGACCGGAGCCCCTAGATCTGTTTTAGCCTTCAACTCCAGCCTCACAGCCTAAATCACATGGAATATAGGAATGTTTCCTTAAGAAATGCCATCTTTGCATTCACAAATAGAGCCACAGTAGGGGTCATACTCTTCAGACATTCAGAATTTTCTTGTTGTTTTGTTTTGTTCTTTTATGCAGTCTTGTTTGAAAAATAAGCATTTGTGGTTCTTGGGTTCTTCGGTCAGCGCATTTTAAAATGGACTTAGGTTCCCTTCTCTTAATTTCCCTGTCTTCTTCTGTCAGTGATTATATATTTTCAAAGGTACAAGAAAATAGAGCATTGAAAAATATGCAGAAATGACTGTATCCATGCATATCTTGGATACTTAAATTTTGTCAGCAGTCATGAAAGAATCTATTCTAAAAGCTTCTTTTGAGGCCAAATAAGAATGCAAGAATGACTCACCTTTATTTTGAAAATATAGTGTGTGTCCTGAGGAGTCTCATGCATCTCTTATGCTCTAACTTACCAGGTAAATACGTTCAAGACAAGAGTTTATTGGACAGATGTATTTGATAACGGTTATGCCAAGTTCAGGAGGCCTGTAGCTAGGATAACATTAAGTGGAATTATATCTGGCAATGGAAAATTAGAATGTTAGGAAATTCTTTAGTAATTCCATGTGTCACATTATTAACATGAAGATCGCAGAAGCTTCTAGAATTTAAGACCCGTTTTTGATTTAAAATTAGAATTCTTTCCAAGTTTCAGGTTTCCATGGACTGAGTGCCTTGGAAGTGATAGGAAAAGGGCTTCAGCATCTTTTATTCTTTATTTCCCCTTCCTGATTACTGTAGCCTCACAGAAAACGGGCAGCCAGATTTCCTACAAGCACTGCAAAGCAAACAAATACAGTGCAAAGCTCCTGGCTTTGTGATGGTTAGTTTGTCATCACAAACTGCCAAATCTAAGTTTCCCAAACGCTCTGACGCTGGAGGCAAAGCCCGAGTGTGGAAGCGGGAGGGAGGCCGCCGAGTGGCTCCTTCCAAAGCTTTTCCCAATTTAAATTCAGCGGAAATCCCACTGACATTCACCACTTTGTGAATTAAGCTCACAGCCACCTTGTCATGTGCTGCATCTTAATAAGGTCAGACTTACAAAACTGTTAATTTACTTATTGTCTGCTCGCCGTCGTGTCCTTTCTCTGTTCTGGCGGAATTTGCACGCGCTGAAGCCTAACGTTGGCTTTGTGTCATTTGGGGCTTCTCCCCCTCTTTTCTTCTCCCCAGGAATGCAGCCGCTGTTACAAAATAAGGCCAAGGCTCCGGCCAGAAGCTCTGCTCAGTCCCCTGGCTTGAGAGAGGGCCCCTGCATTGATGCGGGTGGAGGGTTCGTGCTTACCCCGGGGGAATAAAGGTGCAAGGTTGCCAGTCATACAATAAAACTGCAACCCACTTCAGATGAGTGGAAATAACCATAGCCAAATACTTCCTGCCTCCCCCTTTTCCCTTGTCTTCTGTCGCTGAAGGTTCCCTTTTCATGTCCAAGGAAGATTTGCAGCCACGACCTGAGTTTGGCTAGAGTTAAAGGGAGATTGCAAGGGCCAAATCTCATTCCCAAACAGGGTTTGTTGGGGGACACATCTAGCCCCCGTGGGGACATAAAGCAAGATCTATGTAGTCATTTTGGCCATATGGCTCCAAAGCTTTCACAGTCAATGCAACTTCATGTACACACAATTTACACTTGACTCTAAAGGTATAAACACATTACAGTGAATGTTCCTGCCTTTGCGATGCACTCAAAAATATTCTTCAAATTGCAGTGAAGGAAATCTGGCCACGAAACAAGTTGTTTTTCTTCAGAGACCTGTCATGTGGAATTCGGCAGTCCAGACACCAGAGGTGAGTAACGTGGCAGTGGTAGCGCTACGAAAAAGCCAGGACTGCACCTATAGATACCAAACAGGTCTTGGAATTAATGGAAAGGGAATATCGGGCAGGGTTTCATGTGAGGAAATCAAGTCAAGTTTGCAGTTGAACTCAGGATTTCTTGACAGTCTACAGGTTTTTTTTCTCAGCTTTAAGTGATACTTGGGAGCAAAAGCACAAGCATAATAAAATCTGTTGATTAAAGTATTTTGTTCTAAGAAGTGGCTAGTTCTTTAGTGGATGTGACTGTGGCTATACTGTAAGAATTTCTTTGGAAGTTCTCAGTAAAGTCTTAAATGTATTGATGCAAATCCTGCATCTGTTCCACCTGAGAAAGAAAACACTTTATTTCAGCACCTGTGTGCAGGCTACAGCAAACAGCTCTGCTGAGCCTGGAGAGGATGACCTGGAGCACTTCCCTTTGCCAAATCTTTCTACATCCCCTTCTATTATTGCTGGGGTTTAGTGGCAGTTCAACCTTTCTCTAACCAAGAGTGCTCTTCTGCAATAGTCTTTTAAGGAGCTATGAAAACCATGGGCATTTTCATTCGTGTCCAGCAACAGGCTAATAAATTTGACCCCTTGCTTTCATGCCTGACTTTGGACATTTTTTTTCCATAATGTAATATATTAAGAGCTGATTTTTAGCTGCTTGCATCAGAATTACTATATTTAAAATGTGAACAGACTTAGTACCTAAATATGCCTCTTCAAGTACCACTAAATCTCTTTCTTCTCTAGCAAGAAATCTTAGTCCCCTGAGGTCATTTTATGAGGCTGGAGCTGAAATGTTTGCAGAGTAACATTTTCCTTCTGTTTCTCCAGTTACGTCACTTTTTCCCTTTTTCCTTTTTTTTTTTTTTTAACTTCCCTGATTTTTTTAAGCAAAATAAAATTAATCTCTGAATTCACAAGGCGCATGTGCCTCTAGTAAAATTTAAATTCATAGATTTCTTAGTAATACCAAACTAGCGTAGCTTGTCATGCCAGCTGTGCACAAAACAGCTTGATTTCAGTTATAAAATAAGCTATGGGAATCTGAAAGCATTCCTTATAATTATATATATTAACTATATAATATAAAATATACATATATAATTATATTAAACATACAGAGTTTATAGGGGGAAAAAAAGTATATTAAAGAATAGTATTTGTTTTGTGTGTTTTCTTTGGACAAGCTTTTTCTATCCTCTTATTTTGGCATCCAGGCAAGGCCTGTTTCCTTCCGTTCCTCCCGAGGCAGCGCTGCTTCCCCTTAGTCCAGTTTCCCACTGTCTCCCTCCGGTAACAGCTTCCCCTCAATACATTTCCTTTTACCAAAAGGGGCCATTGTTTTCACTGTGCCAGAAGGGCTTGGGAGAAAACTTGTCCATGTGCAGAAAGGAGGCAGAACTTGCCAAAACGTGGTACAAAGTTGGTTTTGTCAGCTTGCTTTTTCTTTTAAGTGTTGCCCTACACGAATCCCCCCGCTCTGGTTTCCCTCCTGTCCCATCCCGTTCCACGTGTGAGCCTGTAGCCTTTGCAAATCACCTTTTTGTCTGTCTTTTTTCTTTTCCCCAAAGAAGCTAACAGTAAAACATTCTTTTATTTCAGAAGAAATCCTTAAGGCAGGTTACCAGGGAGGAAAAAGGCAAAACCTCTAGCAGAAGCGTTGGATTGGACACAGCTACTTCTCACCCTGTAGAAATGGGCCAAGCAGCTGAAGAGTTTCACCTATCTCCTTCTAAAGAATGTTGGATCAAGGAGGGATCTTCCCAGTATGGAGGCTTTCCAGGATTCAGTAGCAGTGATGGAGTCTTAAGGGAAATAGATGATGGACAATTTGACCAGGAAGATGGAGTCACTCAGGTCACGTGTATGTGATAATGTAAGTAATTGCATCAGCTGGACCTGTACATAATCCTCACAAATGTTTAAAAGAGAAACAAAAACTTTATCCTGTTACTTCAATGCTTTGATATAATCCTATGACTTTTCCCCGCCTCCTTTTATATTTTTGTTCTTTGTTGTGTTAATCCTATTGTAGTAATAATGCTAGTACAAAATAATGGTTTTCTGTCTCTTAGTAGAATAATTACATGCCTGGGTGCTCTCCTAACTTCTTTGTTAATGCTTTGGACAAGCAAGGAAGCAAATGCTGCAAACCAGTGACAGATTGTATTCTGTAAAAGAGAATGGAAATGGGCATGCTGCGTATTTTGGAGGTATTTTTTTAAAGGTTGTTGTAAATATTGCTGAAAAAATATAGAAATGAACTAGCTGTCTGTCCTTAATTTTTAATATAACCTTCAATGTACTTGCCTTGTCTAAATTCAAAAGCCTAGGGAAAAGAAATGTCAGTCTTGTGCTAGAGAGTTAATACGTTAAGTTATGTTTGGACTTGGTGCGTACAGGAAACCTCGGGGAGGTTGTGGGCAAATGCATCCTCCTGTAAATTAATTCCACCCTGCAGGATGTTTCTGGTACACCTAAGCCAAAAGCTATTCCAGCATTTAGCTCATACAATGATGTATTCAGCATTTACTCCTGAGCGGGGGGAAATCAGGAACCACTCGCCCTCGGAAAGGTAACTTGCATTGGCCTGAAAAAAGCCGTATGAAAAACTAGGAAGGAAGGACCGACAGCAAGGGAGGGGTATAGGGAAGAAGCAGGCAAATTACATACCAATATTCTGATGCAGATATACAAATTTCCTTAGCTAAATGTATATTACACTGGATAAAGTATATGCAACTGCGTTAAACTCTGGAAATAATGTTTAGACAAGATGCTGAAGCTGCTGTGTGTCCCGTGGTCACAGCGAGGAGGGGTGGTGGTGCCACGAGAGGTTAGCGCTGCCGCAGGTCTGCAGGGGAGGCCTGAACAGCAGTTATTAACGTGCTGCTCTCTTGAAACTGCATTCTGTGATAACCAAATTTCTGTCTAGGCTGCTCTGCCACTATAGCTGGGGGAAAAAGCAGGAACAGGAGAGAAACAAACTCCAGCTTTACTGTCAGGTTGGATGCGCCTTCACACAAAGTACTGGAACGTACTTACTGCCTTGTAAGAAGTTGCTTTTGACTAACAGTAATTTCAACTTTGAATAAAAGAAAGTCAGAAGAAGCTGCAGACAATGAGCGTGCGGAAGAGAAAGGGGATTGTTACAAAGTTACAAATCAGAATTGTAACTTTTATAAGTTACCTTTGCCGCAATAAGCAAAAGCAAGTCATGCACCGCCATACTACTACCTCAGTTTATTTTTTCTTTTTTTTTCTTAGGAAAATAGCTGGCATCCCAGCAAAATAATTCTGCATGTGACAGTTTTAAGGCCACATACGTGCCACGGGGCTGAGGGTGGTGGGTGCTGCTGGCATAGCTGCAGCGGCGGGTGCGCGATGCGTAGGACACGGTCTGTCTCTGTTGGAAAACCAACTGCTTTTAGCATGTGTGACATGAGGAGATAGCTGGTCTTGCTGTGCAAACCGGAATATCTTGCTCCACTTCCAGAAGTATTTTCTCTAAGTTATCAAAAAGCTAGTGTCACGTTTTGTACTTGTTTGTGTGTGTGTGTGTGTGTGTGTGTGTGTGTGTGCAGGGACTTGAGTTTTGCTTCTTACTTTCTGTGCAAGGCAAATGGTCAAAAAAATACAAAACTTGAGTATTCCTAGGTTGATTCTTGTTTTATTTTATATTTTGTTTTATTTTATATTTTATTTTATTTTATATTTTAATTCATATTTTGTTTTGTTTTGTTTTGTTTTGTTTTATTTTATTTTGTTTTGTTTTATCAAAAATATTACTGAGGTCTTATAAAGAGATGCAGTACGTAGCAAACACAGAATCACAGAATGGTTAGGGGTGGAAGTGGCCTCTAGGAATCATCTAGTGCAACCCCCTGCTCCAGCAGGGACACCCAGAGCACGGGGCACTCGGTCGCATGCAGGTGGGTTGGGAGATCTCCAGAGCAGGAGCCTCCCCAGCCTCCCTGGGCAGCCTGGGCCAGGGCTCGGGCACCCTCACAGCAAAGAAGTTCCTCCTCACATGGAGATGGAGCTGCCTGGGTTTCAGCTTGTGCCCATTGCCCCTTGTCCTGACACTGGCCACCACTGAGAAGAGCTTGGCCCCTTCCTCCCTACATGATCCCTGAGGGACACCACAGGCCACAGGTCTCCGACTGGACTTGGCCCCATTTATCAGCACACTCTGGGCTCTGCCATCCAGCCAGTTCCCAAGCCACCTCACTGTGCACTCAAACACTAGTGAATCCAACCAAACTTGAAGAAAAGATTATAATGCAGTAAGTTATAATACAAAGCTCTAAGTCAAATGCAGTTAATCTTTCTAGAATACATGTATCTCATAACAAGAATAATTTAACTTCTAACTTTTTTTTTTACATCAGATCAGCTGTAAAGAATGCCAGAGTATCAAGTCAAGTAGTATCCACTTGCTTTTAAAGAGGCTTTTTTTTTTTCCATATACTTGGCAGGGTCCCCACAAGCAAGATATTGCATATTGCAACAACAGCCTGTTTAGAAATTGCGTGTGCTGTGAATGTACATCGGTACCTTTGAGGATATCCCCAGTTTTAGGAAGACAGGCTCTCCTTCTTCATTTCGATTAAAATCACATTCTGTTTCAGTATACAGAAGTTTACTTATATTTTAGTCCTTGCCCTTTGACTCTCATAAGGCTTTGAATGAAATTTCTGTGATTTTTTTTTCCAGTCTTAGTCTATAAATGCTAAATTGCATCTTCTAAACCATTCATTAATTCCTATAAAGATATCTGACTTTTTAAATGCCATTTATCTTAGATGCTGCATATAAAGTTGCCTCCACTATTAGAACATTAATCCAACTTGTTTTCCTAGCTGTCTGTTGTCTTTCACCCCACAGGGCTACTACACTTAAGCTCTGTATGGAAAATAAATAAAATACTGTTCTTCCACCTGGAAAAAACAGCAGTCTGACAGAAGCATGAGACAGTAGCAAAGGAATGAACTCTTCAGCTTTTCTTTTTTCATATAAGAACTCAAGGAAATGGTGAAAGTGGTGAGTAGCAGGCTTAGAACAAAAGAGGCTTCTTTATTTAGTGAACTGAAGAGCTCATTGCCGTGGGACACTATATAAAACCACATGGATTTAAGAAGTGAAAAAAGTCTATTTTATTCCCTCTGTAAGTCACTGAATTGGAACTTGTTGGAGAATGCAGAAGTTGGTATGATTGGAGTGCACATTTATCCTCTTTGTTACCTTTCTTGTAAGCACCAGTTCTTTGGAACTGAACACAACCATTGTGAGTTTATAGCTGAGAGAGGGAATATTTTCCTGCTGCAGAGCCTCTCTCTTTCAGAAATCAAAGTGAAGTCAATCTTGCAAAAATCAGAGAAACCAAAAGCCACCTGCTCATGTCTACTAGTGTATACTGCACGAGAATTATACGTGTGGACATATGGCACACAAGGCAGAGTTTATTACATTTACAACCATCTATTAAAAGCTGATCAGCTTTAAGCCACTCTTTCTACAATTCCCTATGGCTTAATTTACAAATCAAAAGTGTTAGTTGGGATGTAGGTTTTCCTGAAAGAGAATTTGAACAATTGGTATCAATTAAATAAGTGAACGCCCTTAACTACAGGTAAGTATAACTTGAAAGTGTAGAGAAACTGGTCTGGTGACATATTCTCGTCTGCTTAACCAGATGAAGAAACTATGACAACATCCAAGAGAATTCAGCTCTTAAAAGGGAAGTAGCAAAATTACTGCCGCTAACTGGCAAGATACGGCAAGCCAAGCATCAGGAGAAAGAGTGATGGCTAAGGAAGAAGTAACTTAAAAATTATCCTTTTCTTACCGCAAGCCCTTGCATACATGTGTGCGCTTTGCATATTTATTTGGGTTTTCCTTTCCTAGAAATTCTCACAAAATTAAAAATTCTAGAATCAGTGTTTTCTGAATGCTGAGTCAAGTATAAACTTGGGGTCTGATTTCAAACTTCAATAAGCATGACCTTTCTTCACTTTGGAAAGAAGAAATCCAAAGGCCGTACACCTCATTACCAGAGACAGGAGAGCAGAGGACTTCAGAATCAGAAGCATTCAGTTGCCACATTCTCGGACGAGATGAAAAGTGAGAATCACTTATCAAAATATACTGGTATAGTTAAAGAAGCAGTTTAATTTTAACCTCATTGGTTTTTCTTTTGTACAGTATCATTCAAAGACAGTCTCCCTTTTATGTAAATGAATGTTAACATATTTACTCGACAAATTAATGGTTTGCTTAGGCTCACTGAAGTTTTGTGGTACCATTCAGGCACACGTGTGCACACAGTACTGATGTAAAAAATAAAAAGGGAAAATACAAGCAGTGATTCACTTAGGCCTTATATGTATGTGTGTGTGTGTGTGTGTGTGTGTGTGTGTGTGTGTGTATATATATATATATATTCAGCATGGACAGTATTGCAAGTCAACTTTACAGTGCAAATCTCAACAAGAAAAACAGGATTAAAATTCCAGAGTTTTGTTTTAAAGTGAACCTCTTAAAGCAGAAGAAGAGGAGGTTTAAAGTTTTAATGCAGTCCTGAGCAGCACTTCAGTTTCTTAGGAGTAAATGCAGTTAGCAATGTGTTACTCCTTTTTGCCTGTCTCAGTCACCATGGCCAATTTAAATGTGCCGAGTGACTGTACAAATGAACCACACCACAGATGGTCCTACTGTAAGAGAACTAAATACACTTTACTACCTCAAAAAATACCATCCTCTTACCTGCCAAACAAGCTTCAACGTATTTGTCAAAGTCTCCTAGTCTATACAAGGTAAATCATAACTAAGTGTATAAACAATAATTAAAGCTACTTTCACTTCATGCAACTATCCCATTTACAATTAATCATGGTAAACATGAAACAAAGCTGCTGCAGAGTACAGCTGTTTAAACAGGCTGTAAGCCTAGTCTCTCTTTTCTCATTGCTCAGATTCCCTGTTGATCCAAGTGATACAGTTGCTTGAGGTGTGTTTGATTTGCTTTAAAAAAAAATAAGGCATGTTCAGTATATGAGGAAAAAAAGATTCCTTAAAAATAGGTGGACTTCCTTTTTCACAGATAATCCTGAGACAAGGTGTAGCTTGCAGAACCTAGCTTCGTTGGTCAATTAAACAGGTAAGAGGGCCCCAGCAACCTCTCAGAAAGAGCCCAGCTCACCTTTTAGAGTTTTAAATGGCTAAGAAAAATGCATTTTACGTAAGAACATTGCTAGTGCTTTTAGACCCTGCATTCATCCACACTTAGCAGTATGTCTGCTCTAAGTAAAACATTTAATTTTATCATTTTAGACATATAATTAAGCAGCACTCATGGAAATTGTCAGTTATTGCAAATCTGCAAACAGAAATAAACCTTTCAAGGGGAACGGAAGTACAAATCCATTTTTTTTTTTTTTTTTTTTTTTTATCTTGAAAAGCGTAATTTAGGTGAATGGATGAAAGGTAAGTGACACAGATTAACTACTGCAATGACTCAGGTTGGTTTTTTTCAAGTATTATTTGGAGTGTTTTTGCTAGGAATACAAGCAAAGACTACACTAGCATGTTATGTAGTGTCATATGAATATTTATTTGAGGTATAATCTGTAAGCAGTTGCCATACATATGCACAGGATTAAGCCATTGGCTTTTTCTGCCACACTTACTCTTTAGAGAAATTGTGGACAACAGAACAGAAGAGAATACCGTAAAAGGACAGAGCTGCTGCCCTTCTGGAGTGCACAAGTCTCTAGTGTTATAAAAAAGTCCAGAAAGAACGTCAGACATAGCAATAATATACGTTCAACAGCATAGCGAAGTTACGCTTTTGGTATTTCTAATACTATAGTTCCTGTTAGTGCTTAGATACCTATACAGGAATATATACATCCAAAACTAAGTCTTCAAAATAAAAGCACTTTTTTTTTTTTTTAATAAAACCTAAATTAGGAATAAGCTACAGTGCAAGGATCTTCTTGCAGAATTATATATGGTGATAAACTCTGAACTAAGACTAATACAGCTACTGCATTTAAGAAGTGGCTTGCTGTGAAATCTTAAGCTTTTTTCCCACCCAGACACATCTTCAGGATTGTGATTCAATGATTGTTTAGCAGCAATTTTAGAGAACTGTAATTTTTTTTTTTATTAACAGGCATTATAAACAGATACTACTACTTTTATTTAAAAACCATGAGTGCCACATTGATGAATATACAGCTCATGAATAACTTAAAGTATTTCCCATATTAAAAGGCAATGCACACAGCATACAAAAAAGTACACTAAACAAAGCTATGAGGATACGTGATTGAAGTGTCTAAAATGATATATACAGTACATAATTAATGGTTTGTATGTGTTCAGTACAGGCTTCTGTGCCACTGTTCCCATCACGCCTCACTCTCCCCTGCCACTGAATTTTGCACTTCTTCTTCCAGAATTGGTACAATCAGGTTATCCTTGGACATCAAATTATACTTCATCACAAATTTGGTGAATCGATGACACAAGAAGGTTTCATTCTGGAGTTTTAAAGAAAAGGGGTGGGAAGGGAATTTTAAAAAAGCATAATATACAGAGAAGGTATATTTTAAACAACTGAGAACATACCTATATACATATAAAATATTAATTTACCTATATGTAAATTGCTTTGTTAGACTTGTGAGTGTAGAAAGAAGCAGCAATCCTTAAATGGTAAAGTCATGTAACTTTATACATTCTCCTTTAGAGTTTGCTTGTATTTATTGCAGTAAGCAAGAAAAGAAATCCTACTGAAGTTAAAGCATAAAGCTTAAACTACAGGTTAATTCAACAGCACTTAGTCCACAATATATCCAAGTATCAATGCTGTCCTGATCTGCTATGCTAAAGAAGTGTTTAAATTATAACAAAACTCCTTCCATAGCTGTTCAAACACTCTAAACTGGTTCTACCAAGGGGTTTTGTTTTACTTCCAACTTCCAACTTTTATTAATTTCCCTCTATTCATTTCTGTTCTTCAGTCAAAAAAGGTGGAAGTTACTAGAGGTTCCACTATCCTGATGCTACTTTCTCTCTTATTTTGTGGGTTTAGAATTATCTTATGTTTATATATATGCTTGTATATGCATGTATATGCAACATGCCTACAAACAGGAAACACACATAAGCAGTATAAACTACACCAACTGCTAAAGACATCCAGCAGTCTTTAGAACAAGATCAATTTGAGTTGCCTGTATAAAAACTTGTAAATGCTGCCCTCTTATTCAAACAAGGAAAAAAACATAGCCAACTAGACAAAATAAATAAATGATACATATAAAAAAAATCTTAAATTTGGAGGCCAAAACAGCATACAACATGGAATTTCAGTTCTTACAGAACTTTAATTTATTATGATCAATACTTCATTTAGATGCAGCTATTCTGATAACATTAAAATGTCTTGCATCTAAGATGAGAAGTAAAAAGTAAGCTTACTTCATATTCATCAAATATCTGCCGATGATGAAAATAAGCGTGTGAAAATATTCTGTAAATCCTTCGACACACTGATCCTAGTTTGGCTACAGAGGATTCCTTTATGCTTACTCTGGAAATGTCAGAAAAGAAAAAGGTTAACAAACATTCAGTTATATAGTTGTACTGAAATACATACTGACATGAATTAAATTCTGGTTATTAAGCTATACAAAGTAATTATATGTGAAATTTAGATTTAAGTGTTGCAGGCAAATGCAGCAGCTCACTGTTGCAAGAGTAATTGCTCCACATTAAAGATTGTATTCTGACTACAAAAAAGACTTTGCCTAAACTTTAGAAACATTATGAGTTACTCTGGTAGTGGAAAGAGAGCTTTGATTTCCAGCACCGATGGGCAAAGTGAGCGAGATTCCCAGAGGAGCCCAGTTCTGACATTGCCAGTCATGTTTTCATAGGCTGACATGTGCACTACTCACATGCAGGCTTCAGCCTGTGTCTTCTGTGATCATTAGCACCCCATGTTAGATCTACACAGGCTTCTGGAGGCTTTTCAGTGGAGTAATGTTTAAGTCCTTTGAGTCACTGCATGTTTCTAAAGGCTTTCCTGTTATTTAGACTGGCACTCTGTCAATGGAAAGCCCCTAGTAATGCTGATATTAGAAAAACAAACAAAACTCTGTCTCCATCCAAAAAAAAAAAAAAAAAAAAAAAAAAAACCACCCTTGTCTGTTCCAGTAAGTAGCAAACTAATTCAACAGGCAGGAACAATATTTCCTAGACTTAAAAATAAAAATGGCTGTAGAAAAAACAGTGATGCACTGCACTATTTCTGCTATTTTTAGTAGGAGTCCATGAAAAATGTGTTAATGCATTTCTCTATTTTGTATATGTTTAGGTGACACCAGTTCCTCTCTCTTCCCAAGAAGTATTTCTTACCTGCTGGGGAAATATTTATTGCTATTCAGAAGACATGCAGCTCCATCAAGGGTATGTCTAGTGTAGTCTATAGCAGGACACTACAAAAGTAGACAGGGTGAACACACACTAGTGCACACATGATATTGTCATGTACCTTGTTTAAAGAAAAAACTGAATCATACTATGGAAATGTATGGAAATGAACAAGTAGCAAATTTTATGCATCAGTAAAGCCACATATTAAGTATACTGTATTGAGGGGGGAAAAAAAACAGGGCAATCATACCTTGCAGTTCATTTGTTTTCTACATAGGTAAGCTGCCAGAGCGTTTCTTTTACAGCCTATTAAACTTTTGGGATAGGCCTTTTGAGGATAGGGCCTTTTAACACCCTATCAAAACAAGTTACTTAGAAAATTCCTGCATCTAAATACATCAGTGATTTCTATCTTGCCAGAGAAAAATGAAAACATTAACACAGCTTAGTATAACCCCTGACTCGGAAATCAAGGAAAGAAGAAAGTGAGGATGAACTGGGACGGGCAGAGAGGGCAGGAAGATCTGGGTGGTTTGTCATTCAACAGTTTAAAACAACTTAACAGCTGTACATTTTCAGTAGCTGTTGCTCAAGATTGCATAATAAACTATCTGGGTGTTAGTTGATAGCCATTACCAAAATGGAAAACAGCAGATTAACCATATGTGTTTAGGGATAACCAGTATGACTGCTTCTTCTCTCTGAATGGGAACAATGCATAGGTAGAATGTGGCTAATCTATTCACTTCTAGCTCTGAAGTGTAAAGCTACTGCCCAGAATGAAGAGTAACCTCAATATTTCCAATATACCTCCATAAAATGAGATATATTGTATGCCAATACATTTGAGAGAAGGAAGGTTAAAGGTAGGGATTGGGAACGAGCCCGGTCTTCAAGTCTAAATGAAGGCCTCTTGGCAAATCCTCAAGAAAAAGTTCAACAAAGAAGTTTAAGAAGGACTGGTATCTTATTTTGGAAGGTGAAGTACAAGGATGAGATAAACTGCACTGTCACCTAACTGCAACAAAGAAAGGCTTCCCGAAGGAAAGAAAAATGATATATCAAGCAGTTCCAATAGGAGATCACAGCAAAAATAAGGTCACTGCACTCTCAGGTGAACTGCTACTGCCATGCTAATAATTTTTATGAGTCCGTTACCTTTTAGGACTAACTCCCCTCATAATGGGCACATGCAGTCACTTCCAGAGTGAGGCTTCCATGCCTAGTGCCATGCATCAAGGCAGGTAGCTGAAGCTGATGACCTGTTCTCAGCACATGTGTATGCCTTTCTTCAGCTAAGCCTAACTCTATCAAGTTTCAGACTGTCTCAATACTAACTGAGAGGAAAAAGGGCAATGTGCAAAATCTCTTTGATACTGCTGTAGAAACCTACCTCGTCTCCCTCTTCTGTAAACCAGCTACAGAATGCAAAAGACGAAATCCTGAAGCAGTACTCCTAAACCACACCAGCTCTCAGCTTGCTGAGTCTGTAATGTTGTCCCATAAAATTACAAGCTGCAAAAGCAAGTCCTATCACTCAGGCGGTGCATTTTATAAAATATATCCATACCTCTTTTGGAGTTTTATGAGCTGCACAAAGAAAAATCCATTGTTCAGTGGCTGTCATCTGAGTACATGTGTCTGGGTGACATTCACTCTGTTAAAAAAATAAATAAAAAAATAAAAATAAAAGTTCAGTTAAGAAAGCACATCCCAAAGCAAAAATAATCTGATCTTTTCAAATCCCTTTCTTCCTTGCTTCGCCACTAAAAATAATTTGTCAGAAGTCTTATTTCTCTTCTGAAGCCACTGCTTAAGTCTACGAGTATAAAGTTAGAACAAGGAAGATGAGCAAGCTGATATTACATCTTAGAGTCCATGAACAGTTCCTTCTCTGATACCAATACAAATACATCAAGAAAAGAATTACCTGCAGCTTGACAGCTAGTCCATTGAGTTCAAGACAGAATTGTCTAGAAATAAATAAATTAAAAATGAGAAATGAACATAGCATCAAAATCAAGCAATTGTTTTAGGAAAAACATCCATCAGGATAAGAAATATATATATATTCGAAGGATACCATCAAAATAATTTCCCTTGATGTGGCACCTGAAGAGACATACATGCTAGGAATTAACACAGTATCTGACAGCAGACACTTGACCAAAAACTTGGAGGCATTGTTTAATACGTATATCTTTTTTTTTTTTTTTTTTTTTAAAAGGACACTTCAAGAAAGTTAGTTTCTTAAAAATATAATCCTGCAATCATTCTATCCTTTTAAAATACATCTCCCACACACAAACCAAAGGGGCTGAAGAGGCCCCCCACCAAATCATCAAAAGATTGACTTCTGGAAATAATGTTCTTTAATCTAGGTGGAACTGAGATAAAATTCAATGAAAATAGAAAAATACTGCTGACTTTCATTAGAGTTTACCTGCAAGTGCATTCTTTAATTTATACAACTCACTCCCTCCACCCTCCAAGGTAAATCTGAATATATTTTCTAAAAGTGACAAACACTGAGTGAAAAGACCATGAATCTAGGATGATTTTCGGTGGGTGAAACGGACAGAAGGTGTTCTTAAAATATACTTCCTTTACAATTTTATAAACATTTTTTGTTTTCTTTTGAGGAGTCACAGTATTTATTCAAACTACTCTAGAAGAGAGGAAAGAAAACCAGGATGCAAATTCAGAATGTATAATAGAAGCAAGTGAAAACAGTTCTTTATCAAATATACTTTCACAGAATATGTTAAAAGACAAGCTCATAAGAAGAAGGATGAGGATAAAAGAATAGTAAATCAATGCCAGGAAAATAAAGATTAAAGCAGAAATGCATGGATGAATTAAGAGGCTATAAACCCACACAAAGCCTGAAAAATACCTTCAGGCACAGACTACCTAGACTATCCCTCCAGATGGTCCTGCATGCTTTCTTTGCTACACCGAGTTAGCAGAAACTAGCTCTGAAATTAGAAGAAAGAGCTATGGAAATTCATGGCTGTGTTTTCATATCTAAAATGTGCTAGTAAAGTTTTTCAAAACAGTTATTTCTTCAGGAAAAAAAAAAACACCTAGATTAGAGGGCATCACAAACTTGTTTTTTTGAAAGAGACATCAGAAAATAATCTAATACTCTAAAATATTTAACAGTGAAAACGGTGATTTCTGTTTAAATTAGTTTTAATCTGTCATATTAAGAAGACTCACCATCAGTATCAAGGAATAAAACTTTGAATCAGTAAACACACAGAATTTTTACCTTAAATGTTCATACTTCCATACACCTTCATCCTGGCCTTCAGGAGGTTCAAGGATTTTATCTATGTTGGAACAGTCTGCCCTTATATTTTGTTGGATATACTAAGAGGAAGGAAAAAAAAACCTCAATCTTATTGAAAGTATAGTAAGACAATACATTTATGACACTACATCTTTCCGAATGACTTTCCCAAAGATTAAGGCATTTGTTCTTCAAATGCCTTACTGTTCTGCCTAATGTTCTTCAAATGCCAAATTACTTCAGAGAAGGAATGATTGATGAACAAATTTAAAAAAAAAAATAAAATAAAAACACAGGAGAGGGGGTTAGAAAACTGGTGTAAAGAAAACTAGATCTGAAAAATGCCTTTCTTGAATTAAAAGAGATAAAAGAACAGGTAAATTTTATACTCTTTTTGGTAATACCTTTCTCAAAACAAGACAGTCAATCTCATTCTCTTAAATCTGATTTGCTGGAATCAGACATGTTAATTCCAGTGATTTCTGCATATAAAACTAACAAATACCTATTTTTATTTATCTGTGGAGAGTGTTTATAAAATTTTCTCTTGTGCAGCTATATTGGAAGAAGAAAAACAACACACCCTATCTCTAACTAGAATACAAAACTTAACTAGAATACAAAACTCGGGAGTGTATTTTTATATACAACATTTTTTAAAAAATAAGAGTACCTGCTGAACAGCTAGTGTGCTATCCATTTCTTCAAAGGATTCATCGGGCCAATTGTAAAAATCCTGTACAAATAAATAAGTAAATAAAGCTTAAACATATTTAACACAGAGAAGGCAGAGAACAGTGAGCAGACTACTTAGAATATGCTTAAAAGCACAGGAAAATAGATGCAGATGTAGCTTTTACAATTCCAGGAAGCTACATCTTAGCAGAAGGAGCACACAAACTCGGCAATATAACTTTGGGGTAAAATGCCACTTGCACTCCCTAGTGCCACAGCACTATACCTTGAAAAGAAAGTTAAAGCTCCGTTTGACTTTGCATACTGTAACCACCATTCCCAGACATCTCCCTGTAAGACCTGTGTAACCTGCATTTTTTAAATGAAGTATTTGTATTCAATACCCGTGTTACACCACAGGTAAGAATGGGGAAGACAAAAGCTTTGTAAGAGAGCAACATTATACAAATAGTATTATGAAATACCACTCTATTTCAGCAAAACACCACTGCAGACGTTTTCTTTAAGCTAAAATAATTGAACGCTGGCCTAACATGGCACTACGCTCTTCAGCATGGTCAGTATCCTGCTTAAGTGCCTGCTCCTCAGCTGTGCTAACCCACGCTCTTTACTAGAGTTAACAACCAAAACCTCATCAGGGTTCACCTCAGAGCCAGCCTGACTGACTCAGTATTCCACAGCAATTCACATATGGCATAAATAGGATTATAGGAACATGCCCATTAACAATGGGCACGTTCACGCATTGCATTTTGCATATCTAAAAATTGAGTGCAACTCCCTCCCTCCTGTTGACCATCGCTGTACATCAGCCACCTCAGTGGGCACAATGAAAGGTTTGAGAAAGATCTTCCCACTCTAAAGCCCAGCAATGCGGTCCAGAAGCAATACACTCATTTCTATAGAAAATGGGGAATATCCAGTGTTTAAGTATCATTAACTTTATACTTCAATACTGAAGAGCTGTACTATAATATCTTTAATATAGACACTAAAAGTAGTGTTTTATTAAGATATAAACAAATTTCTCAACTGACATGAACTTTATAACATATTTGTAACTTTACCAACTCAAGTCATACAATATTCCCTTTCCTTTAGGAATTAAACACGTAGAGAACAGCTCGATTTGCAACATATTCCTGCCTCTGAACAGCGTGACAGACACTTGCAGGATTTATTACGCTGGCATTTCCCCACAACACTGCATGTCGGGGCCTGCTCTGCTTCTCACCAGAACATCTCCTTATAAAACCACCCTGAAAACACAGGCATAAAGTGACTATCCTGTTAATGGGGCCGGGCAACTTGGAAACAGGCCTCCTTCATTTTGGTGAGAAATGCAGCTTACGTAAGAGCCGCAGGGCGCCCCGCACGTCCAGGGGGGCAGGCAGAGGACGAGGCAGAGCCTCCCCCCAGAGCCTCTCACACCCGGGGGTGCGGGGAGCCTCAAGACGTGTTTCGCGAGGTAGGACCCAGCAGCCACCACAGCTGGTGCCAGCGAGGAACCCAGCAGCGGCCGGCCGCGCACCGCACGGGTTAACGGCGGGCCCCGGCCGCGCGCGGGGAGCCGGGCAGGCCCGCGGCGCCGCGAAGCGCGGCCTGCCCGGAGAAGGCCTCGCCGGGGCGCTGGGCCCCGCAAGTGCTGGCCCACGCTCCAGCAAGAGGCGGCAATGGCGGCGCCGCCCGCGCCGCTTGCCGCTGCCGCCGCCGCCGCCGCCGCCTCACCTGGGCCTTGGTGCCCGGCCTGTTCCGCCTCAGCACTGCCGTCCCCTCCGCCATGACCATAGTGACAGCGGCGCCAAGACCCGGATGCGGCAGCGCCGGGCGGGGCGGCCGTTGGGCGCGGGGCGGGGCCGCAACGGGCGCGCAACGGCCGTTGGGCGGCGGCGCAGCTCTCGCGAGAGCAGCCTGGTAACACCCCCCCCCCCTCCAGCCGCGCGCGGCCGTTGCCGACCGTTAGCGGCCGTTGGCGGCCTCGGCTGCCTGTCGCTCCGTCCCGCGCGGCGCCCCCGGGGCGGGCGGGCGCTCCCCGAGCAGCGGAGCCTGCCGTCGCCGCGCGGCCCCGCGCTGCCCAGGGAGCGCGCCAGGCTTCCTCCCTCCTCAGCAACATGCTTCCAAGGAACCCGTGTTTTTACCACGTTAGTTCCTCTCCTTTCCACCCGGTGAAGCTTTCCTGGGTTGGAAACACTGAAAATCGCCAAATGGGCCTCCCTGGGGATCCCTTCCCGTGGGAAGGATCCACTGGGAGCGCTGCAGCTGCAGAGGTGGGTGTTGTTCCCCGGCGTGGATGCAGGTACCCAGCTCTGCAGGGGGCTCGTACCCGCGCGAGTGCCCCCTGCACCCGCGTTACACAGTAACAGGGCTGGGGGGTTCGGCCCCCAGGCCTGTGCCCTGCCTTTGTGCTGGTTACCCTTGCACTCCTGAGCCAAGGGTCGGCCTTGCTGTGCATGTGGTTGAGTCATGTGGTGACATTCGGCGTTTCTGAAAAGCGGGTGTAAGAACCCACAGAAAGTAGAACCACAGTAAAGTCTGTTTACCTACCTGACTAAAAAAAAAAAGCTGTAATATAACACGGCAGCAATCTCTGAAAAGATTGATGCTATAATTAACAAAAGCACCACTAGCTGGTCAAGGCCCTACAGCCCAACATTGTTCCTTCTTTCTTTATTTATTTTATTTCAGTCAACATTTTCAAGGCTTAGCTAGTGACTGAAAGCACAGAAAATCAAGGCACTTGGCCTTCTATTAGTCCCTGACTTTTATTCATGGACACTGGAGCTTTAAAAATACCATTCTGGCCATGAGAAACAAATCTGTCAGTGCCAGTTTAATCAGGCACTGAGTCTTGGTTTTGCAGAAGAGAAATCTGCAGTATTTCTTGATCAAGGTGTGGAAGTCTGCAGGTCCCCACATCTTTCATGTTGCCCTTATAATTGGAAGCTACTTTTTTTTTTTTTTAACTATATTGCAAGTTACTTACAGGAAAATTGGATTAAGATATTTATTCTCTTACTTGTTCTTTTTCTTTTTTACTTGACCTTCATTGTTCACGAAGGAAAAGTGGAATATTTGCCTGAGGTTTTACTTTGTATTTCTCCATTGCTAAGAGCCTTGCCTTTCTTTCTTCTCTCTTTACTGGTATGCAAAAGTTTATTCTCACTCTTATTATGATAGGAAAACAAAGGCACAACAACAACAAAAAAAGGTTTTCTGAAAATAGTACAGCTGCTTCAATTGGGAGCTTTTCTGCAATAGCAAGAGAAAGAGTTAGGACAAGTATATACAGTAGATGCTCTTTGTTTCCTTAAGTCAGGAAGACTGGGGAGAATTGCATCCACGCAGAGAAGTATCTAGGACAGGTCTGTATATCACACTTTGCTCCATGTTGAAGCTTAGAAGTAGTCTATAAAACGGCAGAATTCCCAGTTCCTACAGGAATGAACAGCCAAGAAGGAACACTTGTGATTGACGCTGTCCCCCCGCTAAAAAAAGCAGAGGATACAGAAGTTGGTAGGCAAGCATGGACTAGAAAAGTTACAGCAGATGGACGACCTTGACCACGTAACAGTTATCTTGTCCTTGCCTACAGCGATAGCCTTACAGAGCAAGAATGAAAGGTTATCTGTGACTGTTGATTCATCAGATGTTTAAGGATATCCTCCATTTGGCTAGCTCTAGAAGTGCATTTTCTCTTACATCCTCAATATTCTCGTGAAAATGCAACTTCTTTTGTCAGTTACATAAAGACTAGTAGATAGATCCTCATGAAGTATTTCATTAGATAAGGCTGATTCCGAGGGGCTGAAAAGCTCCAAGGTCTGAAAGCACGAAGTGGAGGTTAGGACAAGGGGAAAGGACTGTGGCACGTGAGCTTGGCAGCAATGCATGGCCAGTTCAGCGCAGTCCTGCAGGGGACAGCAGCGCAGCCTCAGCTGAGGAGCGAGAAAAGCGCTTACAGGTTAGTAGTGCAAGTAATGAACGGGGCATGTGCTGCTGCTCCTGGCTGCAAAGATGGGAAAAATCAGCCTTTCACTAATTCATGCAAAAAGCTGCAGAGAACCAGCCTGGAGTAAAGCAAATTATTTATTCCTATGTTCAAGATTAGTAAAAGCTCTAGCTCTGCCCAATTCTTATCTACTGGAAGAATGTTGTTACATACTAGCAAAATTGAGACACGTGCCAGACCTGCACCCTCTCCTAGCGCTGGTGGCACCAGCCTCAAGCTTCATGGTGGTTGCTGCACCGCAGGCTGCTTGTAGCAGGGGCAGTTAACACTATCTTGGTGGTTTGTGCACACATTAATCCAAACACCTTGTAATCAACCAAGTTAGTTGTAAAGGAGATAAGGCAAAGTCACCTGTCACTTAAGATACAGTTAGGCATTTTTCAGAGCTAGGTTACAGTGCTCTTCATCCCTGCAGCAACTATGCTATACCACATTTAAACGGCTCTCCCATCTTTCTATAAACTTAGTGAAAATACTACAGCAGAACTGTATTTTTCCGAGATTAACTCAAGGCACTATACTCAGTTTCACTGAGCAGCAGCAGAAACTGAGACAGAAGCAGAATAGTTTTAGAAGTTTATTGTACAGGCCTTTACAGTCTCAGGAGAAGAAATGGATATAAAATCAATGTTGTCTGGAATAATTAAGGCTGGTTGGTAGTCATCTGAATTTCACTGTTCAGTGGAACTCAAACAACAGCAACTTATTTTTGACTGTACATATTTTTATTTGTTCCATCATTACTGTGAGATCACAAGCTATATCTGAGACTAAATGCCTGTTTATTACAAAATAAAGGACATTATTTACATGATGAACAAAAAGATTTCAGCATTTTAGTGGAATGAATGACTGATGCGGCAAGAAGTTTAGTCCAGGTATTTTCCAAGAATGTCACCATCTCTAAACAAGTAGTAGTCCTGCAAATAAAGAAACACATGAATATCTCGTATATCAATTATTATATCAATAATATACCTATTTCGCTGATGCTGTTTCTAAAATCAGGCTACCACAGTCATGAGTTACAAATTATAAGCAAGGTAATCAGAAATGGCTCTATGGCTCTAATCCCAGAAAAAACTTTTCCTTTGTCAGAAACGCTTTGGAAAGGTAACAGGTTACTACTTTTAGTGACAGGAACAGCCATGTATTTAGAAGGTAATGGTGTGCACTTTCCCTGCCAAAAATAAGGTACACCCAGTAATTTCAAGGGACCTTAGGGATTTTTGGCTCCCCATCTAAGGAATATAATTGAATTCTTCCACCCAAAGATCAGGCCATACTTTTTTTGGTTGCTTTTTTAAGCAAGGTAAAAGTAGCAAGCAGTATAGATATCACAAGACAGCTTGATGCAGCTCTTTCACTTGAACACCAACAGTTGCATTTTTTAATGCTGCGAATCCCATGAAAAAAATTACAATATTTGTCACTGACAGCATGACCTTTTGGGAACCAGCTTAGTCTCCATTCACAAAATAGCAAAACCTACCTTATCTTCTAGCACAATTTTAGTGCCACCATATTCTGGTAACAAAACTTTTTCACCAACTTTTACGCTTACTGGCTGAATCTCGCCATTCTGAAAGAAAGAAGAAAAAGATTTAGAAAAAGTAAACTGGTCGATTTAATGACAAGAATTCCTTCTAAGTGGGAGCAGAAATACCCTACTCAATTCTCAATAGAAACCAACACCATTCAGACAACAGAACAGCAGTGGATTATCTGAATGCAAAGCATTTCCACTAGTTTCAGCGTAAACACAACTGTGAACTCTGCACATTCTGAGGAGAGGAAAAAAATCTGAAGAATTAAGTGACACCGAACACCCCTCCAAAACAACCAGTAAAGTCTGTTTACCTATTTTGTAACCAGGGATAATTTCTTGAAGTGATAATTAAGCAGACCTTCCCATGCTTGTTACTTTACTTATCAATGCTACTAGCAAATCTATACATTGTATTTAAGTATATGCTTAATTACCTTTCAGTATTCTAACTTAAATATTACCCATTTGTCAATTATTAACACCATTTCACAACATAAAGCTTTGAGATTGCATGCTCTTTTGTCTCAGTATCCTTAGAGATTTGAAGAATCTGGGTCAACATGCACAGGTTAAATTTTAAACACAGTCTGCATGATTACTACCAAATCAATACTTCTTTTGTGTGGGGGGGAAAAAAACTCTAATGCTGAAGCCTCAAATCACTGACATATTAAAATTGTGAAATGAAGTTAAGACCGTCCTTTCTATGTTACTAGGCTTTTTTAAATGTTTTTAATACAAAACTCATTTTTAAAACAAAATTCATTTACCATTTATTTTTGAGCCTGCACTTCAACCTTTGCTCATCATCCTCGTTTGTTTTTGTGAGGTGTTGCTACATTTTTTACAGCAACCAGCCCCTTTAGGATTAATTTCCAACTACCACCACTACGTTACTATGTCTACCTAAAGTGAAAAGCATTTACCTTTCCTTTGGCTCCTGAGCCAACGGCAACTACGGTTGCTTGTAGCACTTTCCCTTGAGCTTTCTCTGGGATCATGATGCCTCCTTTGGTTACAGTCTCAGCTGCACATCGTTCAACCAGAACACGATCAAAGAGGGGAAGGAATTTCCTAAATGCCTTTCCTGCCTGCAAAAATAATTATATACTGTTACAGCAGGATCACTACAACAAAAAAGAAATCCCCCTGCTCCCCCCAGTGATTTCCCTCCTGAGAGAAGCCAAAAAATTAAAACAAGATGCTCATCACTGTCTTTAATAGTGCCAGGTATATGCGACCTTGACTTGCACCAGAAATGGCTAAAGAAACAAGGAAACTGAATTACAGGAATTTTGAATCTCAAGTCTAGAAGCAGGATTATCAGGCACACACTGGGCCATCCTGGGAGTTCCACGATGTGCTCCAGTTAAGGCCATCAAGCACCACCAGACGGAGCAGCCCTCGCACGTGCCTGCAAAGCCCCACTGGCTTTGAAGCTACTGAGTCTTGAACACTTTAGTGAGCACCACTATTGATGTGGCTATATACAATACTTCTATCATGCCACAGTAAAATCAAATGAAGATTTATATCTTCTTGGGTCAGTAGCATTTTCATCTGCTGCATTAGACAGCTTAATAATAAAGCAGCAAAAACCCAGTGGGTGCCACATGTCAGTGAGTTTCTGATGTTTTCAAGGCTTAGTGCTCCACAAAACTTTATACAGCTTGTGAAATTTGCAGTTATTTGTACTGAGTTTTGCAAGTAGATTGCAGCTCTGAAAAAAAAAACCCAGCAAGCGTTTTTGCAAATCAGTAAGAAGCTAGATGTGTTTCTGCTGCTCCTTCACATCAGAAACTAGTCTGTAGCTACCTCTGCCTAAGAATTAACTATTTTTTTGCTATGTCCTCCAGGTCCCCGATGCAGTTCAGAGGCAGCAGCCCGACTCCCCGCGCTGAATCCCAGCCCCGGGGCTCGGGATAGCAAAGGAGCTCTGCTGCAAGAGGAGAGACGTGCAGAACAAGCAGGTCAGCCGGCGACAGCACAACGCGGATCGGGTCCCCGGAGGCTGCTCGCAGGGTAAGGGCAGGAACCTGCCAGTCGCGGAGCGCCACCGCCCCGTGCCGCGGAGAGCCGGAGTGACCCCCGAACCGCTGGGGGACACCCGCCAGCCCAGTAAGTGGCAGGCGATGTCCCCATCACCCTCAAAAGCTGTCACCGCGCGTGCCGCGGCTCCCCCACCCGCCCCGCCGGAGCGCAGCGCAGCGC
>VZSG01000246.1:610728-630146 GCA_013398315.1 Nothoprocta pentlandii | reverse complement strand
GACCTTGCCGCGCGTGTCCTGGGCAGGAGACACGCGGCCGCCCGCCCGCGCGGGCGCTCGCCTGTCGTTGCACTTGTGCCTTTGTTTTTTTGCTTTTGCATTCTCCCTTTCATTGTAGAAGGCGCTGTGCGGCCCTGTGATACTCACGCGTTTCTACAGTTTCCTTTCGGTTTTTCAGACATGCTTCGCTTACCTACGTTACTCCGCCGGGCAAGGCCGGTGTCCAGAGCCCTGGCCCCCCATCTAACGCGAGCCTATGCCAAAGATGTGAAGTTCGGAGCAGATGCCAGGGCTCTCATGCTTCAAGGCGTTGATCTTCTAGCAGATGCTGTAGCCGTTACCATGGGGCCAAAGGTAACAGGAGGTGTAATATTAATGCTTTGATCTGGATCAAAATACAGCAGCGGAAAGCCGTTGTTTCTGCCAAGATAAGAGCTGCCTGTTTTCCCGCCTGCCTATCTGTAGGACAAAGATAGGAGCGTGGAAGCGTTGCTGCAAGCAGCCATGTTCTCCTCTTGTCCGCAGAGCCGCGCACGTGTCCTTGATGGGCGCCGCTCTGAGAGGTGCAGTGCCTTTGCTTCAGCACTGTGTGGTAACGCAGCCTAAATGGTGAAATGGAGCATGTGCCCAGTTACCTGCCGTGCCCCGCGTGGTGGTTTATAACAGTACCCTCGATAATAGCATTATTTGTGCTTTTCTGTATAGTCTGAGGTGGTTCAACTTGAATATGATTTTAAGAGATCACTTCTAATTATCATTAGGTTATATTTGTAATTAGTATTAGCAAATACAATATTTCTAATAATACGAAATTATTACGAAATAATACGAAAAATTATACGAAAATAATACGAAAGTATTAAACATGTAATACCAAGTTTTTCATTGCAGATTTTACCAGTTAATAAAAAAGGAAACATCCATGTTAGTGACATTCATTTGTGCTTCTTTTAAGAAAGAGCATTCATGGGGGCCAATCTCCTCAAGGTCAGGTTTTCTGCATGGTTAGGCAATCTGTGCAGGTCCTGAAATAAAAAATGTTTCTTAAGGACAAAGGAGATTTTCTTTAGGTCCCCAGGAATGGCTGTGTCAAGTTAGTGCTAACACAGTGGGTAATACTGGTCACGTGTTAGTGCTGTATGGGGAATGATGGGGAAAGTAGTTGTAAACTGCAGTTCTCTGGTGGTTTATGCATACTGAGCAGCTACACTGAATTATTTAAGTACTTAATAGGAGTAAAATTACATAGTGACAATTCTGCTTCACAAAGTAGTCAGTAAAATCAATATTCAAAGTAGGTGGGCACAATATATCCTGACAGTATATGTAGGGTAGGACTTTTCAGGCTGCTTGTTCTCTGTGAGGTTACTTAGTTTTGGTTAACTTTTTTTTTTTTTTTTTGCACTGAATTAGTTTTGTTGAAGTGGAAAAGTGCAGTGAACTAGGTACGCAGAGGTAAAGGCTCCATGATTCTGGCAAGCTAGGGCTGCTTTCCATAGGTGTACCTCTCCTAAAAGGAACAAAGTTTCAGCTGAGCTAACTTGCTTTTGCATCAGCTGATGTGAATGTCTCAAGAGTGGTCTTAATGCACTGGTTAAAGGCCAATTCCTGATGCAACCTCCTGCAACCTTGTGGAGTTTTACGCTCCTGTGCTCTCACTTGGAGTTATGTGTTACCCTCTATACGTTCAGAGGGCAAGCAAGATCAGTGCTGCTAATGCCTGCTTCAGCTTCCTGTGTTTTGAAGAAGCATTAAACTGGCAAGGAACTTCCCTTTTGACATATTCTACACTTGGAGACTTGTGGTTTATAGTCTTTCACAATGCTGTATACATATACATAGATTCTAGCAGATTTATTACTTCATCAGAGTGAATCTATGCAAGCGTTCAGGTCCTTGATATGCAGGAAGGATCACCCAAAATACTGGTGTATTTACTGCCAGTGTGCTTTTATCCACAAACACATGCAACTAGGAGGGCCTAATCAGAGCATTTAGTGTGGCCGGATAGAAAGATTTTGTTCTGCTGCTCTCCTTACAACTACCAAGCAAACATTTTTAGTAAGGCGAGGTGAAAATAGAGAATAGACTCAAGCAAGACAAGTACTACATGAAGAACTTCTCAGCTGCAGAATTAGAAATGTGTAAACTCATAAATTCAAAGCTGTTCCCTGAAGCTTAGCCTTTTCTTTGCTGCCTCTAGTGCTAGTTGTGCTCCAGAAGCAGAACCGCCTCTTGCAGGGCAGGCATCCAAAACAAGTTTTAAGCCCTGGAGTCACGTGTGGGTTGGCTGCTGTGTGCAGGCCCCATGCCGCTCTGCCTGAGGAACTCCGTGTGCCAGAGCGGCAACTACTGAGTCCTGAGCTGGGTGCCAGGCACAGCCCTGCTGGAGCCTGGAGCCCTCGCCAGCCTGGCGCGTGAGGAGGAGCTTCCCCACAGAGCCGCAGCCGTGACTGTGCGCCTTTGCTCTCCCTGCCCTCTCCCCAGGCTCCAGCCGCCCCCAAGCAAGGGTGGCTCCGCTCCTTACACTCCTCTCCCTCCAGCTAAAACTCTGGAGGGTGATTGACTGGGACAGGTATTCAGGCTATTGAATTCAGCTGGGGACAAGCAGCCTTCTGGCCAAGGTGTGCCTGCTCCGTGGCCCCCTCTGCAGTCCACGGTGTCCTATGCTTACTGAGTTTGTATATGTGTATATATGTGTTTTCTTTTTAGTAGTTGGCTTAAAACCAAATTCAAGACAGGAGAAATAAAGCTTGTCAGTTTGTAATATTTGAAAAGTTAAATTTAATGCAACACATTGACACTCAGATTTGTTACTTATTTTAATTTCTGCTTGCTAATTATTAGTAAGATTTGGAAGTGCCTTGCTTTTCTTTTTTTGATTCCTTTTTTGGTTCTTTTCTCAGTAAATGAGAAAAATTATTAAGGAAATACTGTTATTAGAAATTTTTTTAAGACGAGTTTTAATTGTGAACTCCTTCAGTTCACAGTATTAAGCATTACATTAATTACATTAAAAGTTTTTTTTTGTAAAATACTAAAAGCAGAGAAAAAAATTGTAAATGTATACGTCTGGAACAAGGCCCAGCAGAAAGCTGATCTCGGTGATATTTCTGTTTAGCTATGGCTGTTTAGGAAGGTTTCCATCTTGCACAGAACTTGGGTCATGTGCCCAATTATAATAATGTTTGTTCTTGACTCCTCCAGGGAAGAACTGTTATTATCGAGCAAAGTTGGGGAAGCCCCAAGGTGACAAAAGATGGCGTGACAGTAGCTAAGGCCATTGACTTGAAAGATAAATACAAAAATATTGGAGCCAGGTTAGTTCAAGATGTTGCCAACAACACAAATGAAGAAGCAGGAGATGGTACCACCACTGCAACGGTCCTTGCACGCGCTATTGCCAAGGAAGGCTTTGAGAAGATCAGCAAAGGAGCTAATCCTGTGGAAATCAGGAGGGGTAATTTTTTTCCCTGTGTTTATAGCGTTTTATCACTAAGTTTTGGTTTTGTTTTTATTCTGCAAATTTGACTTGCTTGCTATACCTCTTTGTTGAAGAGCCGTCTGAAACGGAAAGCTGTGTGAAAGAGCAGCTGTGTAAAAAGCTGCTTTTTACTCTCAAGTGGCTACATGTGTGTGATTCTGAATTTCTTTTCCTAATCTTATTATATTGGCTGCACTTGACTTGTGTCATGGGTAATCTTAATTTAATGCATTTCTGCGCATGTCATAAATTAAAATCTTCATATATGTCACACCAACTCCAAAAAAATAGCACGGGCTATTCAAGTAACAATGTAAAATAAGAACTGCCAGTCATTTGTGGTCTTGAGCTTGCAAGCCGTGTGATTGTGTAATGTGAGCTGCTTTGGGGTTTGAAACCTACCTGTTAGGTGCCATGTACATAGTTTAATTCACTGTTCACATATTTGTAGGCGTGATGCTTGCAGTTGATGCTATCATAACTGAACTGAAGAAGCTATCCAAGCCTGTTACAACTCCAGAAGAAATTGCACAGGTGAGGTTTGTTTAGTTAGGGTGCTTTTTTTAATTACTTAGCTACACTTTTGCTCTCTAAGTACTTTTGGGCCACGATGCAGTTGATGTGATACGATGCATGATGTGATGCAGTTGGCTGCCCTGTCCTCTCAAGGAATATTAGAATTGAGTAAGACTATCTTGGTTTTCTGTCTTTATGGAAAGAAAATAAATAATTTGTATTTTGAATTAAAACGCCATATTGTTTTGTTGCTGTTCCAGGTTGCCACAATATCAGCAAATGGAGATCAGGAAATTGGTAATATAATATCTGATGCAATGAAGAAAGTTGGACGAAAGGGCGTAATCACTGTCAAGGTGAGAGTTAGCCAGCATATGGAGTAAGTGCAAAGTGACTGTTCACAGATAGTGCTGGTTTTTATGGCGTGTGACGTAGCTGCTGTTGCTCACACACATTAACTGTTAATTTCTCCCTTTTCCACTCGTTAGATCAGGGTTTTAAAGCTGTTCTCTCTCTTTTATGTTGGGGAGGAATCACATAAAATGATTCAGTGGCTTCATTTTGTTGTGCATAGCATGCTAAAAATCTCCTTGGGCTTTTGGTAGTAAATACAGAATTTCTTACATGGACTTGTATCCAAACAGGATGGAAAAACTCTAAATGATGAATTGGAAATAATTGAAGGTATGAAATTTGACCGAGGCTACATCTCTCCATATTTCATTAATACAACCAAAGGTGAGTTAACGGAAACAAACGTCAAGTCCCTTATAATAACCTAGTTTATTATAAAAACCTTTATTATGTAACCTTCATAATAACCTATTCTAAAGGTTTTTTACAACTTGTTACACTGCTTACCGGAGCGATAGGACAGTGGGCTCCATGCCCACCAGAACTTTACAACCCTGGGTAAAACCTTGGTGTGTCATTTTGCCCTGTGCTGAATGTGCTTGTTGCCCGTGCTAACATCGAGCTGGCCCTGCAGCACTGCAGAATGGTAGTAAGCCAAGGACAAGACATCTCATATCCTTGCTAGTGCAATTGGAAAGTCTTAACAGTCAATACGAAGTAGCTCTTGGAAGGTTTAAAGAGTAGTGCATGTGTTTTTATAATCAAGGTGGTTCACATAATGTGTCATGTTTCTGCAGGACAGAAATGTGAATTCCAGGATGCTTATCTGTTAATCAGTGAAAAGAAAATTTCTAGTGTGCAGTCCATAGTTCCAGCTCTTGAAATTGCCAATGCTCACCGCAAACCTTTGGTCATTATTGCTGAAGATGTGGATGGAGAAGCCCTCAGCACTTTAGTCTTGAACAGGTAAAGTTTGAAGTTCAGACTTCTAGGCTAAAAAAGCAAATGCTGCTTTCTTTTGCTTTTTTTGTCCTTTTAAGCAGTACACTCAGAAGTGTGTATTTAAATTTACTACAGTGTTGTATTGCTTTACAATGTAAACCGTAGCTATTGCAGATAATTTTTCTCTGGAACAGGATTTTAGTAGTTTTATAACCACTTTTGATCCAAAGCAGCAGCTTAGGTTGTGAGGGTCTGTTTGCTTGTTCGAACTATGCTAGAATAATTGTTTTTAGTACATTGATTTGTTCCCTGAATACGTTTGAAATCTTGCTGTTTGAATTCTCCTCAGACTGAAGGTGGGTCTCCAGGTGGTTGCTGTAAAAGCACCAGGTTTTGGTGACAACAGGAAGAACCAGCTTAAGGATATGGCAATTGCTAGTGGTGGTGCCGTAAGTAACGCTGTTTTACCTTGCTTTTTCCTCTGAGAAATGCTCGGGTATTTAAGGAGGTGAATGACTTCAAATGCTTGGCCCATGGCTTGCATGTATTGCCTTGCAGGCTCTTGTTTTTCTTTCAAAAGTAAAAGTCTCCAACGTTTATTGTTGTTGATCTTAAAAGTGCACTGCATGGTTTCCTTTATGCCCAGTGCAAATGTTTTAATACTTGTAACTGCATTTTGGTTTATGCTAGTGTAGCTAGTTTTGGTTAGTGTCCTACTGTTTTTATACATGCTTTTAAAATAATAGCATTATACTGGGATTCAAAGTTAGTTACTGAAATCAATCTTCCTGTTTAAGTGAAGCACAAAGTAATAAAAACAGTAAATTCTAAAAACAGTAAATTCTAACATGAGTTTATTGCCAACATATGTCACTTGAAAGAGAAGAATCATCGTGTTAACTTGTCACACTAAATGAGGAAGTTTTGTCTGTAGTCAGTTGTGTCTGGATTGTGTTGGGGAAGGAGCTACTTCAAGGCAGCTCCAGTAGCAGTGTGTGTTCTCTGTTAGCCCATTGCCCACGCTCGTGTCTCTGAATAACAGTTCTGCATATAGAAAAGATGGGAGTCCTGACTTCTGTAATTTGTTCCAGGTATTTGGAGAAGAGGATTTGACCTTAAATATAGAAGACATTCAGCCTCACGACTTCGGTAAAGTGGGAGAGGTCATTGTGACAAAAGATGACACCATGCTTCTAAAGGGCAAAGGAGAAAAGGCTCAAATAGAAAAACGCATCCAAGAAATCATTGAGCAGCTGGAAGGTACTACAAGTGACTATGAAAAAGAGAAACTGAATGAGCGACTGGCCAAACTCTCTGATGGGGTGGCAGTACTGAAGGTGAGAATGAAACTTAGGACTAAAATGTTAATAGCAACAAGCAGAATTCCTCTTTGACTAATATTCTCATTAGTTGTTCAGACTTTCCTGTTATAGGAAGTGGCTTGCAGGTGACAGTGGCCTTTGTTTTAGAGCAAGCAGTGCCTGCATATTGCTGATAAAGCAAAAGACAGACAAGGTGCAGCTTCAGTCGGGAAAGTAGTCTGTTTCCTGTATAGGTTTGAGGGTAGATGGGAAGAAAAACCTGCATTGCTGTGAGCTTAGTATGTGCCCAGTATCTAAAAGAACAGCTTGGAGCTGGAGTGCCCTCGGAGTAAGCTACAGAAAGGGTGATTATCAGCTCTTTATTCTTTATCTCAGCTACTACTATTTACCTCCCTATTAATCTTACCAATTGATTTGGATAAGGAACTTGGCTTATTGCAGTGCTCTACTTAATGTATGAACATCATAGAAACACCAAATTAGTGGGCAGGCTTCTCAAAGCTGGAGGTGAAGAGGTGATTTTCAGTATGGAAAAGCACCTCTTTGGTTTTTTACCCTTGAAATAGGAAAGTTGAGTCATGAAATTACTTGTGCTGTAGCAGTATTATGGTCTGCAGAGCTCTTGCAAGCAGGCACGTGTACACTGTGAGATGTGGCTTCCCATTGTAGGTGGGTGGCACAAGCGATGTGGAAGTGAATGAGAAGAAGGACAGAGTTACGGATGCGCTGAACGCCACTCGCGCTGCCGTGGAGGAGGGCATCGTTCCCGGCGGCGGCTGCGCCTTGCTGCGCTGCATTCCAGCTTTGGATGCTTTAACTCCAGCCAATGAAGATCAGAAAATTGGTAAGGAAATTGCTAGAATGTTTGTGTTAAAGAATGTGGAGAATTGATTCTCTTCTGCCCTGAGGCTTTGGAAGGTTAAGTACCAATCCCTTTGAATGAGTTCTTAGATTTTGCTAGCATCAACTAACTCCCTTTGATATGGCAGTCTCCACCTTCCCATGGAAGGAGTTTTCACTGTGGCATTAACTTGACTTGAAAGAACTAATAAAAGTAAAGCAGGAATTGTGAACTTACAATAGAAAAAAATCAGTATTACTGTATTTGTCACAGTGCTAATACAATGTTTGCAGACCAATATCAGCATCATTAAAGGATTGTACAGTAAAGCACATGTTTCCATTTGTGAAACATGGGCCATGTTCCAAAACACCTACTGCAATAATAATCATTTTTATCACTTGCTAAAGTAAAACCAAAACATGCTTGAATATCTCTTTAACAATTCGCTTTGTTGATAAATGCAAAACTAAAAAAAAAAAAAGTTTATGTTCTTTTGTTTAGATGATTCCATATTGATCTCTAGCCGTGGGTGCATGCCGGGGCACCAGGGGAAAAAAAAGAATGTAACCCATAATTCTAAACACATATTTCTCTTGTAGGCATAGAAATAATTAAGAGAACACTGAAAATCCCTGCAATGACTATTGCAAAGAATGCAGGAGTTGAAGGATCATTAATAGTTGAGAAAATCCTGCAGAGTCCGGCAGAGGTTGGCTACGATGCAATGCTTGGGGACTTCGTAAATATGGTAGAAAAAGGAATCATTGACCCAACAAAGGTAACTTAAAGCAGCGTCAATTCTTAGTTTCTATTGGTTCCCACCTCCCGTAATAGGAAATAAGTATTAAGTGTTTTCTCCCCTCCTGCTTTCAGGTTGTGAGAACTGCTCTGATGGATGCTGCAGGTGTTGCTTCTCTCTTATCAACAGCAGAAGCGGTAGTGACTGAAATTCCTAAGGAGGAGAAGGAGCCAGCAATGGGAGGAATGGGTGGAATGGGCGGAGGAATGGGAGGTGGCATGTTCTAATTCCTGGGATTCTGATGCATCATGAACTGTACTGGTTAAGACTGACAGTTCTGGCTTAAAATCTTCCGATGTCAGTGCAGGAGGATGGATAGTGACTGAAGAAAGGCTGGTGTTTAAAAGAATCACTGTAACCCGCAGTTACTGGATTTCATTTAACACGTGTAATTGTTTACAGTCATTGTCCATGCCTACAGATAATTTATTTTGTATTTTTGAATAAAGACATTTGTACATTCCTGATAACCGGGTGCAAGATCCATCTACCGAGGTTCTGATTTAAACTTAATTAAGGCACTTGATATTCTGTTTCAGAATTTATTGGTGCTTGCCATTACTAGGAAGAACTTGGAAGCCACTGTGCGGGAGACTAGACAATTGTGTACAAAGTAGACAAATATACAATTATGTGACCTTTATGTAATAAAACAAACTGCTCAAAAGTTATGAAATGTATCACCTTATTCATCTGTACACAAAGCCATAGTTCTGGGACAGCCCTGGTAAAATACTAAGATTTACCAGAAGTCCAGTATTTCTGCTTCAAAAATATAGGGCATTTCTTTCCAGGAAACATTCCTTGGTCTAGAATGTTTCTACAAAATATAAGTGATTTCAATTTTGGTAATAAATACCTAAGCTGAGCTGACACCACTGTTCTCTGAAATATTAAACAGTACTATCAAATTAAGGCATGTGCATTGACTTCATTTTGCCTTTGACGTGCCAGTTGTTTCAAACAGTGAAACACTGGGTGAATCTTTCCCAGCGCTGTGGGAGGGAAGCGCCTCGGGGCTGGGGAAAGATAAGTCCTCTTTGGTCTAAAAGGGGAGCGAGGGCAGATGGTGGTTTTTTTCTTGCTCTATTGATACTGCTCAGATATGGAGAGTGTAGCTACCTCCTTGCAAGTGCCTGGTTGAGGCGTGACTCCAGGTTGAGGAAATTGTGTTTGATTTGTTTTGTAGTAGGTATGGCTTGGCGCGCTCAAAAATGTTCTGTGTGGTATGTGCTCTAGTCTGTGACCTGGCACGTGGCTGAAACCCTGTTCATATAGTAAGTCTTTTGCTTGCTTTTCAACTTGGCTTCCTACAACTTCCAAAAAAGGGTGTTCCTAAATTCCATGCTGTGGGTTTTTTTTTTTTTTTTTTTGATTGTCTCAATGTACACCATGACAGTTTCTTAACCATGTTTAAAACTGACCCCTTAATCCCAACTGTCCCTTTCCCCCAACTTCCCACCTCTGGTAAGACCTGCCCTTCATCCCTGGCACCTCTGGAATTTTCCTTGCTGTATCTGGAAAACATTCTCTGTTGTCCTGGACTGTTCAGGTCCTGCAGCCTCCTCTCTCGTGCTCAGCAGCACAGCCAGCAGCCCTGCCCCTTGTTCTGTTCTGCAGTGACTGCAGCTCGCAAATGCTCCGGAATGGAGCCGTTCCAACCACGGAATAAACCCAACTTCACCGTTCACTTCATCTCAATAAAGAAGCCTGGTAAAACTGAAGGCAGAGATGGAAAGGATGTTACTTGGTATACCTGATCACTGAGCTCAACAATTGCAGTAAGGTAAAAAGAACTACAGAAAACAGAATCCAAGTGAGAGCTGGCCCCATCTGGCTGCACTCATAAGCCACACCTGGCTCCACAGTGTGGCAGCCTACTTAGCGCTTGCCCTTGGCTGTGTTTAGTCTGCAGTAAGAATAACTTGTTCCTTCCTCCCTGGAATTTGGTGTCTGTGATGTAATTTTCACTGCAGTAACTAACTGCTAATTCAGTACATAAGTGGAACTGGGACACAGCGACGTTGGGTCACATCTAGCCTGCCCACATGGCTGTGCAGAAGGGTGAAGTGGTGCCAGGAGACAGGTTCATCTTAACCAAACTGAATTGCCCAGGCAGGTAAGAACTAGATGGAGCTGGGGCTGCTGCTCTCAAAACTTACAATATCTGTATACCCAATATAGGCTTAAGGCTGCTGCCTTTTTTTTTTTTCCCCCTCTCCCTCCTATAGCAATAACTGATAAGAATTCCACAGCAGACGGAGACTTCTGGGCTGAGCTTTGACATCTACTTGGATCAAGCACATCTGCCACTTGGTTCTTTCACAGCGTTTTATACTCCAAAGCCAGAACGTCAGAATTTCCTTTCACTTGGCCTGAGAAGCTAAATTAGTGCTGGTAAGTTACATTCAAACTACTAATAACTTAAATTTGAGTTAATATATTACAAACATTGTAAAAATATAGGCCTAGATAAAGGAGAATACCTGATGTGATTACACAAACCATTTGACAGGTTAATAAATGGCAATTTCAGTTACCTTGTGTTACAGTAGCTGCCAGTCTGTTACTGCTAACACTTTAAATTGCACTTGATCGTAGCATGAATATTCTTCTATGTACATCTGGCTGAACATGTGCGTGTTTTGTACAATAGTAAATTACAAAGTTCAGATATCAGAGCGATGTCCCCAAAGGAGCATCGTACCTCTTGCATAAATAAAATGTACATACAGATTTATAATAGAAGCTGCTACAATTTCCCTTTATGTGTGATGAATTTCGTGAAGCATTAGCTCCCGAGGTATGGTGGTTTCTGGGCCGTGCAGTTTGGATGCTCTTCTTTCAAAGGCAGCGACCATCTGCTTCACCACTTCGTCAAAAAAGAGTGTGGCAAGTTGAGAGTGTAGCAGAGAACGAAATTCAAAAGAGACCTGTTAAAGAAAATTGAAAAGAATTTTTGTTTCTGTGTCCAATGTGATGGCAAAATGTTGTTACAAATAGATAATAGTCTCCACTTAGTCTGTAAGCAAGCTGTGAGAACAGCTAGTTAAAATTGAACTATGTGTACAAGTGTGAGTGCATAAAAAAGCCTTAAAGGTCAGAGGGATGTCTCTAGCTTTTTCCTGTAACTTTGTTTCCTCAGCCTTCTGCAGTAATTGTGCCCATTTGTCTAAACCAACTGTATTTTATTTCATGAAGGAATGATGTATGATAAGACATAAGTACAAGAGTTGCAAAGTTAAAAGCTGTTGTTCAATGACAGTAACTTGGATGTTTTGCTCACAGAATTCACCTGCAGACAAAAGTTGTTCAAAGAGGACCACGCGTGGATACGATAGCAGACAAACGGAGATTTTCAGGTAAGGTGAAGCTAGCCCAAAAGTGATTTAGTTTAAAAATCTGCGCTAAAATCAGACCTAGAGCAACCTGGCAGATGTGGACTAATGTTTGTGCTCCAACAAGAGCAACTGCTGACTAGAAATGCACATTACCACTCCGGTGAACTTTGCCACTCATCTTTTCCCAACCTGAAGGCAGAGCCTTGCTGCAGGACTGTGCGCGTCGCGTCTCCCGCTCCGTCCTCAGCACCGCAGGGACTGGCCCTTCCAGAGTACGGACGGACTGGGAAGCCCTCCCTAAAAACTGCTGGGCTCCAATCTGACTTCCGTGTTTCCCTTTAGCTGCTGAACCTTGCCATTAAGCTGGAGCTGCTGTTGTCAAGGTTATGGCAGGGAGCAGAAGGGAGTTTGCTTTCTATCTCCGCCAACAGAAGCCAGTGTCAGGACAGCAGCAAGGTCACCGATATCGAATGACCTTCTCTTTCCCTTTGTGCTCTGCTGGCCTTGGCTCTCGATAAAGAACGTTCCCCTCGCGCTGTGCTGTTGAACTGGGTACGTGGCTCCCAGAAATCATTACAGAAATGCCAGGGAAGAAAATAGGGGTTGCTCTTCTCTAATTTTAACACACCTGCTACAGCACATTGTTTTGGAGGGAGATTTAAGCATTTCACCATTCTTGAGAATTCAGCACATCAAATGCCAAATGAAGGTTTCTCTTGAGTTGTTTGGGCAGGAAATGCATATTGACTACTGAAGTGATTTACCTGCTTGGACTGGAAGCCAGATGTAGCTTCATTTATACTTACTTGACCTCAAGCAACTGTAAAATTGATCTACATACCTTTTGAAAGCCTGAGACTTGCCATTTAGAGCACAATTTTGCATCATATTTAGCAACTGTGAAAGAACCTCGAGGTATAGCATATAGTTAAAATGTGCAGATGATAACATGTTGTTCTTCATCTGTATACCAAATAACCTAAGTGCTGAAGCCTGGCTCCAACTAGGTATGAGACTCATTGTGTGTGCGTATACACACACGTGTGTCTCCTGGTATTGGGCTGGTAAAGTGCAATGCAGCAGCTTGTGGGACCCAGCATAACCCGTAACTTAACATTTTGTAAAGGAAACTGCTGTTCCTGAAATGAAATTTTCCTCTTATCTGAGAGTTAGTAACTGTCTACTAGGTTTTCAAGCAGCGTGTTGTGAAATGTTTACGGTCTCTGTCTGCACAGGCCATGAAGCTGCGTAATGCAGCAAGGCTGCGTAACACTGAGCAAGGTTAAAACCCCTCAGCGTCTGTCCCTGTGATGCAAAGCCCTGCTCAGCTGCCTGTATTTGCTTCTGTTACCTCAGTGAGCAGTAAGAAGTACTGATAGTGTTGCCCCAAGAAGGTGAAAATGTCCTTTTAAAGTCCGTTTTCAATTCCCTTTAACTGAAGTTCTCAACTTGAAACGTCAAAAGGTGGCTTCGGTAAAACAAAACATTAAGAGTGTTTTCCACCCAAATTCCATACTTAGGATTTAAGCAATTGCTAAATGCTATTTTGTGCAGTTAATTTATGCTTTGGGTTAAAAGTTATGTTACACGCTAGTTGGTAGCAGTAATTGGCACTGAACACATTTGCTTGGCAAAGTTTACATGCTATGAGTAAACAATATGCCAAGATAGTTGGCAAATCCCATGAGAAAATGTATTCCCAAGCATCTACTGATTTGATTTTACTGCTGAACCATAAATGCAGTTCTTCATTAAGCTGAAAAATGCTAACCCGAGGAGGACAATGCCCTCATTTACAAAGTACTCCAAGAGCTGCTTTTATAATTTATGGTTTAAAGCAGAGTATCCCAGCAGATGGCAGCAGGATCAACCTATTTCTTTGCACTTCTGTAGGCTGTTCTAAATGCAGCTTAGTTATATGCCAAATGTGATATTTATTCTCAAAAGTTAGAGAGAGAAGTTATTTATCCTCTCTGAATTACAAAAGGTAAGAAAAAGACAATGTGTTGAAAGACTAACTAGAAAGAAATAGCAAAGCAGTCACTTCAGTTGGAAACAACTTTTGTAGCAGTAAGAGACAGTAAAACAGATATTAGATAAAAATAAAACAGCTTGAAGGTGAAGTGCTATTACATCATAGACTAAAGAGAGGTCATTTCACTCTAACAATACCTCAATACATGGAATAACTTCCTGATTTGTATTTTTACTAAGCCAGCTAACCTGCAGGCCGAACAGGAGTTGAGGAGGAACATGAGCCAATACCTACTTTGTGCCAGCAAGATCACTTAGGCTGTAAAGCAGTTAAAGGAAATAGCAAAGCCCACAAGTCGGTTTAGTATTGTTCCTTCTAGATTTGCTTGCCTAAGATCTTGGGCATGTTTAGAATTGCACTGAGATACCAGTCCTTAGAGAGTTTCATTACACGTGGATGTCTCCTGGAGGAATAATGCTCTCTCTGAAAGATCCTATAGCTGCTCTTAGGCAGCAGAGAATAGAAAAATTATGTTGGATATTCGTGACTAAAATCTAATTGGTTTCACAGAGCATATGTTCAGAAAAAAAAAAAAAAAAAGAGTGCATGAAAAATAAACACACAATACTATGATTGAAGGGACTCTTTCTATGCCTTTTCTATAGTATGAGGTGGTTTAGTTATAGTACTTACTGAAAAATCCAATGTGCATGTCCTTGGATACCCAGGGATACCTGGGCTGAAACGCCACACAGTTTCCAAGTGATTAAATAGTTTTCCATCTGTGCAGGATGCCTAAAAGAGAATTGAAAAGTCCAAGGTGGGATTAAGCCTTACAGAAGTGACAAACTGGTGCTACTGAAGTTTGCACTCACATTTGGTTAGACAGTGAGGGCTGTGGCATAATTAATAATTACCCTTACAGTACAGCCAGCCTCAGATCCCATCCACAGTGTCATATAAGGTGAAGTTATTGGATCCCTTTTAAGGGAGAGAGAGGAGCGTGCTGAGAATCATAAAAAGGATCTCAAGTCTGATGTGTACAACTGTAATTACCGCTATAATCGGGAGAATTTTGAACAGCACTGTTTTAAACAAAGGATGTGGTAAGATTTTTTTTTTCCCTTTTCTTTTGGCACATAAAAGTAATGTTGTCTGGCTATATATTTAAACAAAGAGAAGTGCTGATGCAGTGCCTAGCTGCTCCTGCGAGGGAAAGGGAAATGTTCCCTTCAGAAAGAACAAGTACCTGGAGCAAAGGCACTTGGCATATTCCCTTTCCAATTCACATCTCCCCTGCACTTAAGAAAAACATCTTGGGTTTTGAGCTGTGTCTCCTAAGAGGAAGCCTAGAAAATGACACTAAAATTGGATATCCAAGTGGTTATTTTGAGTAGAATTTGAGTAGAACTTAATTGCTGTTGAGTTAATGCAAGCAAAAAATAGTCAAGATCTGCCAAAAAAAAAAAAAAAAAAAAAAAAAAAAANAAAAAAAAAAAAAAAAGAGCAGTTCTGAATGGATTCCTATTTCAATCCTATAAGGCAAACAAGTTACTAAAGTCCAGACCCGATTTTAATTTCTCCCCTTTAATTACTGCACTGATGAACCTGAAAGAAGATAAAGTACAACTGCTTCTCTTCTGAAGCAGTTAATTTTAAAAAATGACTTCATTGTTCTATCTTTTCATAAATCTACTGACTCAGAGGTTCTTCAACAGATACTCCACTTAAGCTTAAGATTTAAAGCAGTTAAAATGTCAAAAGAAAAGTAATGAGAGATATTATCAATTTTGCTTAGGGATCTTAAGTTACAGTCTTCCAAGGAAATTGTTAAGTCAGTGGGAAGCTGCATTTAGAGGAGCTTGATACAGTGCGAGGTAAGTCTTGTGACTCAAGTAGTCTATCTTCATTACAAGTTGCTTGTTTCCATTCATGTAAAACTAAATTAGGAAGCAAATTAAGAAGGAAATTATTCCACCTATTTGGCAGCCCATGTTTTAATAGCATATTAACCTCTCCCCAGTTAACCTAAAGCCTTTAAATAAAAGCTATATGATTTTGAGCAGACAGAGCAATTCCAGAATCAATTTTGATGTTGAAGTGACAGTTTCCTGTAGTATTCTACATTTCTACCAAATACCACAAAGAAATGGGGTGTTCTACAGTATCTATAAAGTTGAGGAAGGTTACAGCTATGAAAAAGAAAATAAGAAGTTACCTTAACTAAATGTGGCCTCACTAGGGTAACAACCGATGTGTACCTCTCCAGTACAGGGGGGAATCCTATTTCTAACTGTGCTTTGCAGTATCCAGAGCGCTTTGATAATATATCTGATTTCTTGCACCAAGGAACAAATAGTTTGTAATTCTCCACCAGAGCAACAACTTCATACATTTCCTGCATAGAATACCTGGAAACAGAGATACGGACAGTTAGAAGATGGTTTAACTTTAAAATCAGTTAAATAAATAAAGTTGAAAGGTGGTATAAATTCGTCAGGTGGCATCAGTTTTGAGGCTGTATATGCAGTCACCCAAAAAGACTGGCAGTATTTTTGGAAGATTAAAAAAATATAGAGCTCTGCTAATTAACAGATAAAAACGTAATAACCTGTTAAAAAAAGGTTTTGCAGAGAACAAGCAAAACACCTGAAGACATGCATCGGTACTAAGGGCTAAGGATTGTTAAGCATGTCAACCACACTATGTCTAATGAAAGATGCATATGACTGTGCATAAGAGACAGGTAGGGGCCTGGTTCCATTAACTTAATGGGAGCTTTTTCACTAGCCATAGGGCAAATGAGATTTCAACATGTTTTCCTGCAATCACGTGTTTTTTCATCACCCAACTAGTTTCTTTTTTTACGATTTGTTTTTGCTGTTTTTACGATTTGTTTTGCTCAATTTCAGATTTAAAAAAAAAAACTACAATTTCTGAAATTCAGTCCCCTTTTAAGTGCCTAGTTGGGGGCACAGCCACAGGGCAGGGCTCTTCAGAGATGCCTAATCTTTCAACTTCTTGTGTTTCCAGTTAGTCACAGTAAATACAACCCCCCCAAACCTGTCAAGCCCCTTTCCACACTAATATACAGACCCTATAATTCTTCTTTCAGAATATTCTTTTCTTTTGTTTACTAGTGGCGCAGTCATGTTGAAGAAATGTCTGGAAAAGGTATGGTTCATTTCAGGTGCTTGCAGCAGAGGAATTCTGGTCATCAGGATACCACAGGAAGCCAAGTGCCTGCAACAGAGAAAATGCTGTTATTGTGCTTAGAATCAGCAGAAAGAAAAGCCAGGGCATTCAGGTGAGACACACAGCAGTGTTAAAGCATTCCAGAAAATATCACCTTTAGAGGGATAAACAAAAGCTCAGTAAGAGCTTACAAACTGTTAAAAATAGAAGGGAGATTTTTGCCTTGGGAGAAACTAAGAATAGCTCCTAGTCACCAGGAAGGAGAGTAACTAGCAAGGAAAAAAATACAAAGGCCTCCCATTAAATGTTGTCTTCGTGGCAACTTAACACCATGTAAGAAACTCACGTATTTAGTTTGAAGAACAGTTTCTTGCTAGTAAAACCAGGCACAATCTTCAAAATGCCGCCCTTTCAGGACACACAATGAGGAAGAGAAGGTTCCCCTTGGCGATTCCAAGTTGAACTCTGCTCTAATCCCTCTGGCTGCCCTCCATCTCCTCGAAGTCGGTTTCATTTTGGAAATCCTTTCAGAAGGGGCCTTGCTCCTGCAGCTTTTGACATTTATTTCTTCTAGAAATATCACTGTGCAAAGCCTTGTGCGGGGGGTTTCATAACTAAAGCTTCTTACGTTACCTTTTAGAAATGTTCATAACTCTAAGATTCCCTCTGAGTTTTCTCTAGCTACAAACAGCTATACTAACATTTAACACAGGGGTTAATAGATCTGTCCTGCTAAATTACTGACTTTGTCCAAATCAAGTTAGTTAAGACGTAAAATACAAACGTCAAAAGTTCTGGTTTGTAGTATCACAAAGTTCAAAAACACCTCTTGCTATCAGTAGTTCTATGTGTGAGATGAGTTAAATAGCAACCTGGGTCACCTTCTGTCATCTCTAAACCAACAAGCAGGGCTGTGTGTCTAGACGCAAATGGTCAAAAAGCAGGACCTGAAGATGGAACCAACCTTTCCCAACTACCTTACAGTTTTATATATTTTTTTAATACAATGAACAGTTAAGAGAGACTTTTTCTAACTACCAAAGTAGTCTAGCCAGTTACAAATTTTAAACCCTCCAATTTATTGTCAGCATGTTATTTAAAAATAATGAAACCTGTGAATATAAGGATCTGCGATAATAATCCTGGACTGACCAAGCTGGCTTGTGCAGTCCCTGTATTAGCAATAAATTGGAGTGAGTATCACCATTAGCTGCACTGACCTTTTTAAGAAATAAAGCAACTGTCAGACATAGAGCAAGGTGACTGACAGCACTGATTTTAAATTGTGGTCATTGGAATTGAAAAGGAATTACCTAAGAGGGAAGTATAGTACTGATATTAAGAAAGAATAAGTCTGCTTGAAAAATCTTTTAGCTACAAGCTCTGTGCGTTTAGGAATTGTACCTCAAGGAATGCAGGCATAGTCTGTTTTTTTTTTTCCCCACATTGATGGGAAAAACATGTTCTAGAAAAGCACTGCTTTGAGAGCAAAGCGTGGAAGGCTGCCACAGTAACGCTGCAGTGTGACCAGTTCACGGGGAGTTCTCAAAGGTTTGGAGCACACCCTGCCCTCTTTGAAACTATTTTCTCCGTCTCGAGGCCCCGTGCTCCAAGCCAGTGGTCAGGTTTCTTTTGTTGGCTGGTCGGTTTGTGTTGCCATAATGCTACGCAAGTAAATGATCCATACGATTTGATCCGTGTTTCGAGGAAAGCTGTTGACACTTGTTGGTACAGATGTAGTTTTATCTGAACTGGCTTCGGCTACAAGGCTGGAAAGGCGCCTCTGCAAGCGACGTGTTCTCGCTGCGGAAAGTCACTGCCCGTGGCCCCGTGACAGCGAGGGCCCTTCAGCGAGGGCGAGGCTAAGGGAGGTTACAGAGCTGGCACATCGGGCCAGACTTCTGTTATCTACAGAAAAACAGGTGCCGAGAGGCCACGCTCGATCCCGGCGCAGGAAAGCGCCTCAGGAAACGCTCGGAGCAGCAGACGCTCCGAGGAGCCCTCACCTGCTTCCACAAGCCCGGCCTTGGGCGCCCAGGAACAGCCAGGCTGCCCTGGCCCATGGGAACATTCCCACTCACTCACTGCTCCAGCGCCATTCCCGCTGCTTTATCCCGGCACCTTTGGGTACCAACAGCAGCAGCAGCAACGGCAAAGGAAGCGATGGTACAGGTGGCACACGTACGTGAGCGATACATAAGCAGGGGTTATTTTTAATTGCAACAGCATTTGCTAAGATTAAGAGATGGATTTTCTTTTCCCAACTATTTATCTCCAACTGCTGACTGAAAAGTGCCTGAAGTGCGTGTCCAGTCTGGTTGTGCGGCGGTTATCTCAGACATCACCGTGTCACGCGGGCCGCTCTGTGCTCCACAGGAGCGGGTCCCGTTGCCCGCGGGCAGCTGCTCGCGGCACTGCGGACCGCTGCCGTCCTCAGCCCGCGGGAGAAGGCGGTGGGAACGGGCTCCCCGTGCCGGAGGCTGCTGCCTTCCTCGCGGGGCGCTATCGGATCTAACACGTCCTTCGACACCAGCCCGCCGCGCGCAGCCGCCAGCCCGCCGCGGAGGCTGCACCGACCGTTAACGGCGCGTGGCGCGGCCGCCTAACGGTTTCACCGGCCGGGGCCGGGGCCGGGCTGGAGCGCGA
>VZSG01000246.1:567606-592975 GCA_013398315.1 Nothoprocta pentlandii | reverse complement strand
ACTTGCCTTTTTTTGCCTTTTTTTTTTTTTTTTTCTCTTTTTGGGCAATGTTAATGGCTTGCCTTGCTCTTACATGACTTAATATAAGACAATGGTTGTACGAATTAAGATAGACAGGCTGTCCAAATTTTAACCTTCTCTGGGGAAGGTAAGTTTTGTACTGAGAAGAAGTCCTCTAATTCGGAGGCATCCAGAAGTCTGGTTAGTGTGATTTTTGGGGCTGCAGACTTAATCTTGGTGTATGAAATAAGGGAAAGCTGCTATCTTATTTATTTATTCAAAAAAGATACATTTTAGCATTTCATATTTTTTTTTATAGAACTCCTGATTTTTTTCTGTTTCTGTATTGTGGCACACAAGGTTTCTATTAGATATTGCTCAATTGGGTGTCACAATGCTCTCTTGTTAGTCAAAGATCCCTAATACAATAACATTTTGTTTCTTTACTTTCTTACACACTTAAGGCACAGACCACTATATTTACCAAAAATACTGTCATATGTGTAGTTATATATTCTTAGTGTTGTATTTAAAAGTTTATTGATATGTAAAAAAAGTTACGTAAAATTGGCAGTCATCATATAATCTTTCCCTACGTAGTAGCTAAATGATTTGATTTTTTTCTTCTAAGTTCTGTAGAGCCCCCTTCTTGTTTCATTTGTTTATTTTTTTTAGTTCTTGACTCATCTCCTAAATTGTTGAGTTGTTTGGCACTAAACTCTCTGAACAGATTTTTCACATCTTTATATTACTATTAAATATTTATTGTTTATTATGTTCAGGACAACTTGGAAGAGATCCTAAGTAATTTAAGATGGTTTCAGCTATGTAGTTTATGTGGAAAACATCTTGTCAGTGTTTCAGAGTTGTAACTCATAAAGTTTCCTAATAAGTGCTTGAGTTTTGAAGCACTAATAAAAATATGTTTTTAATTGTCACTTATTTCTTGTTTAAAAAAGGAAAAAGGGAAAAAAACCCTCTAAATATAAGAGATTTAGTCCTAACGTATGAAATTCTTAAAGTGAAATGAATTTGCGTGGGGCAAGAGAAACATGCAAAATATGGCAAACAAGATAGAAAAATGTGGAGACTGCTTTCACTGTGAGATACTTAAAATACTGTATCAATACTTAAGAGATACTTAAAATACTGCATCAAGAGTCAGTAAATATAGTTATCTACAAAATAAAAATACGGGCACAAGACCTTAGTGTATGACGTATTGGTGGAGAAGTATTAATAGCAAGAGGATTTTGGTTTGGCCTTTTGCTACAGAACTCCCACAATTGCTTTAACAAACTCAGCTTTGTTGAGAGTATTAGTGGTGGGAACCCAAGGCTATGCAGAGCTGTTGAGTGTATTGTGCACAACAGTCTGTTTGCTGATGCTTTAATACTTTAATTAATTGAGCTGCAAGGTCTCCTGGATTCAGTTGGCAAATGATGGGAAGCTGCCCTTGTAGCAACTCTGGTCTCAGGTGTTGCTGTTCACCTGTGTGCTGTAGTGCACAGACTGTAAGTGGAATCAGGAAATTGATTTGCTCTTAGGAAAAAAAAAAAAAGATAAAAACCAAATGGAAACAAAATAATAAGCCTGTGAGAAAAATATCTCTTTGGGTTATATCACTTCCATAATCCCTTAACATAGCATAAAATAGGAATAGGATAACTTCACAAAAATGAGATACTTTAAGATGATACTTTCATGGGTGAGGCAGAGCTACGTAATTTGGCAGGAATAGGTTCTGTTGCTTCTGTGGGAAGTAACACTTTGTCTGTTAGAGCAACTGGCCATCAATTTTGAACTCTCTGGAATTCCCTGTGTGGGATATTGTGGCAAGCTGCCTGTTCCTAGAGACAGGATTGAGCAAATAAATGAAGATGGCCTTTGTCAGACCTCTCATGAGCTCAGGACCTGGCATGTGTCAGAGGTGATTGTCCAACTAACCCTGTTCTGGAGATCTGCAAAGGTTTAAGGGAAGTCCTTTTTTGACACGAAGCATGATAATCCCTGTCAACCAACTTGTTATGTCTTCTGTTACTGGGACTGTAGATAGTTTTAAAAACCTACCCCAGCTTTCCTTTCCTTACCCAAAAGAGCACTGCAGGAGTTCCTGGTCAAATTTACTGTGTCTGCTGCCAAGACAGTGTTCCCAGCTCCGATGGGGTGCATGTGGACATGTAACCACTGTATTCTCCTTTATAGCTGTTAATCACACAGGCTTATCAGGGAAAACTCAATTAAATCTGTGCAAAACATGCCTTTGCACTGGAGGTATAATTTAGTGTATAATGCAACTATTGTGTTTTTAAGGGGAGTATGCGAGAAGAAAAGGGTCTAGTCTTAAAACTTACAGAGGTGCCAGTTTTCAACAAAGCAATTTTGATTTTTTTTATTCTTGCAATCACCAAATCCGTCAAAATCATGTCTATTGCTTGAGACAAGTCCAGTATTCTGGATCAGTGGTAATGGTAGAGAATTTTAAATACTTTTATTTCTTTTCTCCAGATTTGTGAGCAATTACTTTAGTATGGTGCATTTTGACAGATACCTGGATGGGAAAACTTTGTGATATTCATTCATTCTGAACAAACAAAAAAAACCCTCAAATGATCATCGATAGTAAAAAGCACAAATAGATGTATTCAAGACAGAATTATCTTTCAGAAGTATTTCTCTGTAATTTTCATAAATTGGCAAAGTTCCCTCAAGATAACACAGCAGTCTACTGCTTCAGATGGGAAAATGTAAATGCATCAGTGTATTTCAGCCAAATAAATTCAGCTCTTTATGGACAAGAAAATAGTTGCTTGGCCTGTAGAAATTCAGATTGTATGGTAGTCTTTGCGTATCTACTGAATCTAATAAAATACAAAAGGAGACAGCTAAGATTTTTATGGGAATAGCTGTATCTTAACATACTTATGTCCCAGTTGCATTTGTTAGGAACTATTGAATTACTGTGGCTGACTTTCTTGATATTCTGTAAGGTAGGAGGACAGAATGGTTTAACTTGGTTCTTGTCTTCTGACAAGAAGTTAATGTTAATTAACATTAACCAGTTAATGTTCTTTCTAATCCACAAGTGTCAAATTTCTAGCTTCAGAGATAGCTACCAAAGCCAATTAGAGTCCAATTGGACATAGAGTGACAAAGCTCCCTTTTTTTTCTCTTTGACCAGGATTACAATTGTAAGGAATAGGGTAAACATTTTGTTATCCACAATAGCAGCAGAACATTCAAAGGTGATGGTGCAGGCAGGAGAAGTCATGAGTAAATTACAATTCAGTGGCCAAAATATGGAGAATTTTTTGGGTTTTTTTAACCATTTTTTTAAATTATTTGTTCAAAGATGATACAGCTTTTGCATTTTAGATGTTTTATCCTTGAATATAGTTTATTTATATATTTAGATGTATATGTGTGTGTGTATCTGCATGAATGTAAGAAGACCTGGGTTTGTTGGTGTCTTTCCTAGATATCGAAGCACAAATTCGAGAAATTCAAGGAAAAAAGCCTGCCCTTGATGAAGCACAAGGAGTAGGCCTTGATTCCACAGGATATTACGATCAAGAAATTTATGGTGGCAGTGACAGCAGGTTTGCTGGATATGTAACTTCTATTGCTGCAACTGAATTGGAAGATGTAAGTGTTAATTTTTTTTTTTTTTTTTTTAGGGTATGCACTAAGTATTTTGGTATTAGTTTTGAGCAGTTTGGAACTGCAATAACTCAGTTAAAAGCAGTTTAAGCTGTACTGGATGAATCAGTTCTCATCCTAGAAGCTCCTCAGATCTAAGTCTGGCCTGTACTTCATGAAAGGTGCCTTCAAAATCATGTAGCCCTATGCGGAAGCCACACAGTTGTGGTCTGGTATTTACCTTCTGTTATTCTTAGTTAAAATAAGTAACTTCATTCTGTCATTGCTGCTATTATGAAAAAAGTTGGAAAAAAACTACTAAAACTTGGGCAGGAAGAATTCGAGTAAATATTTTAAGATTTCTTTTTCTACTTTATTTCAAGCTTTAGAGCAAATGTTTTTGGAGAATTCTTTTTGACAATATTGATTATATTTCTTTATGTGTAATCTATTATTAGATTAGTTTAATTTCTAATGTTAAACATGTGACCACATTTTCAGTTGCTGGGCCAGCTGTGAAACTCTGGTTCTGATCATGAATAGGCTAAGGCAGCTAGGTATTATACTTAGTGGATTATATTTTGAAAACAAACTAAAAAGTTATTTACAGTTTTGTACAGGTTAGTGTTAAATTGGCTTATAGTTTTAAAAGCAATTATTTGGGGCTTGTTCTTTTAATTATCACACTGACCTGGCTACTAATATGAGGAAATATATAGCAGAAGCATCATAGCAAAAGGCATTCTGAAATACTGGCTATTGTAATGGAGTGCATACAACTAAATAGCACTGTTTTGGGGATTATATGTGAAATTTGCATAATTTTATGTCATACTGCTTAATAAATTTGCTGTATCCTTATACTGACAGGATGATGATGACTACTCTTCTACAAGTTTGCTTGGCCAGAAGAAGCCAGGGTACCATGCTCCAGTGGCATTGCTTAATGACATACCACAGTCAACTGAACAGGTACACCTTAATTTAAAGTATGCTAAAATACTGTTGCAGCTTCTAAGGTGAAAGAGAGTTTATGGACCAGGTACCTATAAGATGTCTTCAAAGGACTGCAGTATTTTACTTTTGTTACCAGCTTGTTACTGTTTTATTTTATAATTCCCCATATTGCTTAAAATCGATGTTTCTACATGTACAGAGAGTAAGCTATTTTAAAGCGTTTTTTTTTTTCCATAGGCGAGGTACTTCAAAAGCAACAGAAGCAACTTAGTGTCTTTGTTTATATTTTTGTAGAGAAATTTTAAGCCTGTAAGTTCTTTACTCCTAAAGTACTTTTCTGTGGAACTTAAGAGCATCTGAAATAAGTCTTAAGTCTTCTGTAAAAGCAGGGAAAGGCTAACAGCATGAAATTGTTTAGAATGTAAGAAATGAACTTTTTGTCAGAAGTTACTTGGTCAGAAATTCTGTTTTTAAAAAATCATTTATGTGTTACAAAAAAAGCTTTTACTTATCCTAGTGTTTTGACATTCTTACTCAGATGTGATTAAAAAAATAAGTAGACCTTTTCAGTGGTTCTGAAAGTAAATAGTCCAGTAATCACCAGACTTTTTTTCTTTTTCTGCTGTTGTTTTTACATCTGTGACTAACAGACTTTTTCTGTTGTAGTATGATCCCTTTGCAGAGCACCGTCCTCAAAAGATTGCAGATCGGGAGGATGAATACAAAAAGCACAGGCGGATGATGATTATTTCCCCTGAACGCCTTGATCCTTTTGCAGATGGTAATATTTTTTTTTACTTTTCTATACCCATTATGAAGTCTGTTGTCTCAAATTGTCTTTAGCCCTTTGATTTCTGTTGGCATGCTTATAAACTTAGTTTTGTTGTAAACATCCCCCTTTTATATAGATTTGGTTGAAATCCTAGATGCCATGTTCTTCATCTTTATAATACAAGTTTTCTTTCCAGGTAGAAGGACAAGAAAATAATGAGCCATTGCCATAGAAACACAAAGGGTTAAAGGTTTCTCTTTTCATTTTGTTTTGGGTTGTGCGTTATACTTCGAGGAACTTGTTTGTTGAGTGCTCAGATTCTTTCAGTACTTGAAAGTTTTCATTCCAAGCCGTAGATCTACGGTATTACTGCTTTGGAAATGCTATTTCTCAAAAGAGAGCACCTAATTCTTACCACCTTAAGTAAACTTGGGTGGTATAGCTAAAAGAAACAAAAGGATATTTAAGACTTTGATACTTTTAATAGTTCAAGTCTCTTCTGGTAATTTCAGAATGCAAGTGAGAAAAAGGGGTATAGTGGGTCTGATGGAAGCTTTCTTCAGGTGAGTGAGTTTCACATGTGGAGTAAGGTGCCTGTTGGCTTAAAATTAGCCGCTATTTTGCAGGTTTTATGAATTAGAATTTCAGCCTGCATGAATTAATAGGGATAGTAATTATTTTACTTGCTTAATTGTAATTGATATAAACATGTATTGTCAGAATTCACAGGCCCATACTAACTGTCCTTAATTTCTTTCCTACAGCAGTACTGCTATATGCCAGTCCTGTCTGCATTCTTAAGGGTGCAGTTCAACACATCCTGTGTAGATTATGGTGAAAAAGTATTCCAAAGGAAAGTCCTATCAAAGCTAGTGTCAGAATGACACAGGCAATTGGGCAATGATCTTCAGTATAGAAATGTTTAAGAATTTAAGAATTTATTTTTCCCTAAATTGTTACGCTATACCACTTATATAGCAAATCTGCACATTTTTCTTAAAAAAAAAAAAAAAAAGTGCTTTTCCTGACAAGTCTCATTTTTATAAAGTTGGGCTTCTTGTAAAGTATTTAGAGGTTAAACTTACTCAAGCATAAAACAAAATGTGGTATACCAAAACTATTATCTGTGAGTATCATTGTGGTGGTATATGTACTGTGATACAATCAGCTCCCATTGCAATTGTACCTTGAGAAGAAGAGAGGGGGAGAGAGTCATCAAGCAGGATTTTGGGTTGTTGTTGTTTTTTTGATGAAGCCCTTTTACAATATGACACTCAAACATATGGGAGATTTGTCCAGATTTGTCAAACATATAAACAGATCTTTATGATAAAACATTTTAAGTCATTACTCAGGTATGCAATAGTTACTTATAGTCAGATAATGACTAGGATTTAGCAGCTTGCACAAGGTAATGTTTTGAATATAAATATCTTTCCAAAGTGTTACTAATGGTAAAGAGATAATTTTCTAGGCTTCTATTCTGCTGCTTGAAGTCAGAACTGCTGATGGAGACAAAGGCACGAAAGTGTACGTATTCCGGATTAGCAACCCAGGAACCCATCACTTCTGGAGACTCTTAACTGTGCTGTCATTTTATCATTTATATCTGCTTTAAAATATTTGTTTGAAACTGCAGTAGTTATGTTTGTGTTCAAACAGGTTAAATTGATCAGCAAACTGAATAAACGTAAGATACATGTAATTTTTAAAATTTTCAATCGAAAAGTAAAATTAAACAATCATAGTAAAAAATTAGAGCAGGACAGTAGAGAAAGTCAATAAATTGTGCATATATTTTACTCATTGTGCTCCATTCCTGTTGCTGTTCTCTTCTGCAGGAGGGAAGACACCAGATCCTAAAATGAATGCCAGAACATACATGGATGTTATGCGTGAACAGCATTTAACAAAAGAAGAGGTGTGTGGGACGGGGGGGAAGGCAGGGAGGTGTTTGTTCATTTGAACATTATTTCATCTTTCAGCCTTTGAAAGCCCAATAAGCAAAGCGGGAGCTAAAATTCTGATTAATATTTTCTTCACTTCGAGCATCTGTTTTTGGAAAATCCTGTTCTTTCTGTTGAAAGAGGAATTTAAAAATCAAAGTTTCTGAAACATCTGTTCTAAATAATACCTGAAGAATGGAGGGAGAAGCAGTTGCTGAATAATTTTTATCGCACTTGAGAAGTTTTCTTTATTTTCTTTTAGAGGATGACAGACAAAAACCTAACAGTCACTGAGAGGGAGGGATTCAGTGACAGAAACGTTGTTTGACAGAAACATTGTTTTTGTGAACGCTATTAAAGGGGAACTCAGGCAGGTTTTAACAGGCTTTTGTAGGATGTAACATAGATATTGCAGTACCACAAACCGGTACAAGGTTAACATTTGCTTTTAAATATTGAGGAAAAAAGTAAAAATGCGTGTCTTATAACTACTATTTTCAGTTAAAAACTGCTACTTTAGTTAAAAAGGTGGTGGTTGTAATAATAAATGCCTTGTGTAATGACTATAGTGCTGGATTGTTAATTATAGCAAGATTTTGTAATTTTGCCGAGCTCTAGATTTATGTTTATTTATAATTGTTTATTTACCTTTGTAGACTTCAAAAATAGCTTAAAAATGTAATACATTTGAAGAATTTTTCTCTTAATGTATACTCTGAATAAATTGTTCTATGAAATTTGTTGCTTACATAATGTCTTTTTTGTCCTTGAACAGAGGGAAATTAGGCAACAGCTAGCAGAAAAAGCTAAAGCTGGAGAGCTTAAAGTCGTCAATGGAGCCTCGTCTCAACCGCCTTCAAAACGCAAACGGCGTTGGGATCAGACAGCTGATCAGACCCCTGGTGCTACACCTAAAAAGCTATCCAGCTGGGATCAAGCAGAGGTAAGAATCCTGCTGTTCATCAGCTTATCTGTAATAGACATTGCTAATCCTCTGGATTCCAGAAGCTTCTCACCTATTTGCTAAACAAAAATAAGTAGCCGTCTTTTACGGTATAGTGTGAGAAGTCTTCATATTTTTGGTTTTGTCTTATATAGACTCCTGGACATACTCCCTCTCTGCGATGGGATGAAACTCCAGGCCGTGCAAAAGGCAGTGAAACCCCTGGTGCCACACCAGGCTCCAAAATATGGGATCCTACTCCCAGCCATACACCAGCAGGAGCTGCAACACCTGGACGGGACACACCTGGTCATGCCACACCAGGCCATGGAGGGGCCACATCCAGTGCACGTAAAAATCGATGGGATGAAACACCGAAAACAGAAAGAGGTATTTATGGCACAATGCAGAGTGCTGACAAGTCTGGAATGTCTAATGGCAGGGGAATTTTTCCCATTAGGTGAATAGCAGTAGAAGCTAGGCAAAAGGAACTACATTCTGACATCTAGTGGCTGAACTCCTGAGCATTTTTGTAAAAGTTAACACTAGAGAGGGTTTTGAAAGCATTTTCTCACATGTATGGTTTGAATGAGGCTCACATAACAGAGAATAGGAGTGCCTGTGTTATTTAAAATAGTGTTTTTATCAACCTGCACACGTGGAGTGTTTTGTCTGGTGCAAAGAATATTTGAATTCTTTCACAGAGTTTAGAGTTTTAACCAGCTAAACTAAGATGTAAAAACATGATAACATGCATTTTTTCTTAAAATGAAATTCTCCACTGAATGTCTTTATGATTCTATTAAAAAAAACCCATGAAAGTGGTCATTGTTCAGTATATTTGTTTTTTCTCCCTGTATTGCTGGTTGATAACTGCTGGTTTACATAGAGGTGAAGATGAAATATCGTGAAGGAGAATGGATACTGTTTGATACTGTAGTTGGGGTGGATGCTGTTCATCTTTCTGCAAAAGTGGCATTGTTTTTCTTCAGATACTCCGGGACATGGCAGCGGATGGGCTGAGACTCCTCGTACCGATCGTGGCGGCGATTCCATCGGTGAGACTCCAACCCCAGGAGCAAGCAAAAGGAAGTCACGATGGGATGAAACACCTGCTAGCCAGATGGGTGGCAGCACTCCTGTTCTCACACCTGGCAAAACACCCATTGGTACCCCAGCTATGAACATGGCAACGCCTACACCAGGTGAGTTATAAGGATTCACTTTTTTTTCTGTTCTTGCTGTCATGACATATTTATCTTTACACTGTATTCTGAAATGTGTATGCACATATACCATTTTGAATGTCCACAAAACCTCAGTTCTGGCAGGAAGCCTAACCAAAGGTGTTAGCTCTGTGAATGGTCATACTAGTTGACCAAAAATAAATAAAAGCTGTCTAAGAATCTGATAAAATACTAGCTGCATATTTGCTGTATAAACTTTGACTCAAAAGAACACTTTTAAGTTCTGTGTAGAGGACCTTTTTTTAATTCTTCTTAAAATTTCAATATAGGTCATATAATGAGCATGACTCCTGAACAACTGCAGGCTTGGCGTTGGGAGAGGGAAATAGATGAGAGAAACAGACCGCTTTCTGATGAAGAATTGGATGCCATGTTCCCAGAAGGATATAAGGTAATTAATCAGAAATAAAATGCAGCAGACTTAGTACCATGGTAGTTTTCTTCTACTTGGGGAACATTGTTTTTTTCTTTTTTTTTCTTTTTTTTAATCAAGTTCTCCAAGAAGTAGAACATTGCATGCTAGTTATGTATTGATTAGCTCATATTGACAAATATTTTGTTCAGTTACTGCTCTGTTGTAAATCTGATCTCAAAGAGCAGTTTTTATTCCGTATTTCAAGATGGAAATGTCTGTTAATGTTAGAACTGAGTGGACTGATTAAAACACTAAGCCCTGATGCAGAAAAACATGGAAGGGAACCAAAAATTCTGGAAAAGTACTTATACTTTGTGTCGCTGCAAGCATGTGTATTTTTTTTTTTTAATATTTTGTAAGAAGACTTTTAAATTGTTATCTAGGCTCTCAGCGATGGCAGTGAGCCATCTTTGAAATACGGCCAGTAGAGGCTAAGCACAGAGCACACTGTTACTCTGAATTTATTTGCTCGCAGTAAACATGGGATTAAGTATATGCAGTAACACTGGCATAAGTCCACAGGCAAATAAAATGGAAGATACAGCTTTACTGATGTTTTATATTTGCTAACTTTTTCTTCTTATTTCTGCTGTGGTACAGTAGGTTTCCTGGCTTGCAGGCTGTGGAAATGAAGTTTAGATTAGTATTCAGTCGTTTCATCATATTTTTGTTATTTATTTTCTGTAGGTTCTTCCTCCACCAGCTGGTTATGTTCCTATTCGCACTCCCGCTCGCAAACTTACAGCAACTCCAACACCTTTGGGTGGCATGACTGGATTCCACATGCAGACAGAAGACAGGACTATGAAGAGTGTCAATGATCAGCCCTCTGGAAATCTTCCCTTCCTAAAACCAGATGATATCCAGTACTTTGATAAACTATTGGTAAATGAGATTTCACTCATGCTAATTTATGTTTCTTGCTTTCTTCTGAAGACGCAGCATTGATCTCTCTGGAATTATTCACAGGTTGATGTTGATGAATCGACACTGAGTCCTGAAGAGCAGAAGGAGAGGAAAATAATGAAGTTACTTTTGAAAATAAAGAATGGCACACCTCCCATGAGAAAGGTACGGTAATTCTTCTGGTGTGTGTCTATCACTTTAATTTCCAAAAAATTGTATTTGTTTTCAACTTTAGTTCCAAACTAACCTTATTTCTCCTGGAGCTGTCCAGGGAATTCTTTTCCAAGGATCTTGATACTTGTTCAGTGTTTTCTACCTCTTAGATATCTGTAAGGCTTTCTGGTTGTCTTTCAATGAACTTGATTCTTGCAGTTCTTTATACAGTCAATAAATTCTATGTAGCTTATAAAATATGTTTTAAACTATTACGAAAATCTGCTGTAAATGTGTTTTTTCTAGATTTTGCTTTTTGCATTGACAGTGTGTTACTCAAGTTCTTGTCATATGCATGGTGCAATGGATACACAGTTTTACTAGAAGCTGACCTAGCACCAAAGTGCCTGGATCCAAGGAGGCATTGTATGAACTGCTGTTCAGATGGATCTATTCTTAATGATAGACCAGAAGCTAGCTTTTCTTGAAAATAAAAAAAATGGGAGCTAACATCAGGGTTTGTCTCTTACTGCATATTTTTTTTAAGCAAATACAGCTTAAGATTGATGGAAATGAAATTTTGGAGCAGTAGACACAAGTGTTTTGAAATCTGTGGTTACAGTGTATTCCATGTTGACTTGATCAGTGTCTTGTCTACTCTGTATTTGCCACCTTAATTTCACTCACAAGGCATTTGTTTTTGTTTAGGCTGCGTTGCGACAGATTACTGATAAGGCTCGGGAATTTGGAGCAGGGCCCTTGTTCAATCAGATTCTTCCGCTGCTCATGTCACCGACGCTTGAAGATCAAGAACGTCACTTGCTTGTTAAAGTCATTGACAGAATTCTCTACAAACTGGATGACTTGGTCCGACCATATGTACATAAGGTCTGTCATACTTCACTTCTTACTTGCTTTTTCTGTTACACTATTGCATATTGGAAGAGAGGGGGCTTTGTTTTCCCCCAAGGGGTCTGGTTTTTGGATTTTTCTACGCTTCAGAGAGAGGGGCGGGCTTACCTGATCTAAATAGTATCTCTGGCTAAGTTTCTTCAAAATCAAAAGCTATGAAAAGAGCAAAGTGCGTTAATCGTACGTCCATGGAATCATCTTACATTTATGGAATCTTGATTTTATTCATATGTCCAGAAGCACTACTAAGAATAGAAATGTTAATTTCTTCTTTTCTTTCAGATCCTGGTCGTCATTGAACCATTGCTGATTGATGAAGACTACTATGCCAGAGTGGAAGGCAGAGAAATTATTTCTAACTTGGCCAAGGTAATAAAATCATGTTCCTCCCGAAGGCACCGTGTGAGCTTATGTGTAGAGGCAAGCTTGTAGACATGGCAGAATAACCAGGTTCTCAGTATAACTTGATATATTCTGTGTCTTTCAGGCTGCTGGTTTGGCAACAATGATCTCCACAATGCGACCCGATATCGATAACATGGATGAATACGTCCGAAACACCACAGCTCGAGCCTTTGCTGTTGTTGCCTCTGCTTTGGGTATTCCTTCTCTGCTGCCCTTCTTGAAAGCTGTCTGTAAAAGCAAAAAATCGTGGCAGGCTAGGCATACCGGCATCAAAATTGTGCAGCAAATTGCTATTCTTATGGGCTGCGCTATCTTGCCTCACCTCAGGAGCTTGGTTGAAATTATTGAGCATGGTAAGTCTTGCCTTTCTAGACTCAGATTTTGATCGGTTGGTTTTGCATTGTTTCGGGTTTTTTGTTTTCCTTCAGTGAGGCAAAATAGGATTGTAAAATCAGTATTGTGTCTGTCCTTTAGACACCGAGAAACAGTTTAGCTTCCTCTGAAAGAAAAAGCTTTTTAAGCTTTCCTGAATAGATGTCAGTCCCTGTATTTTTGCCATTTTGAGGCAGAGATGCAAGAATGGGTGCTGAACAGCATTCTCTTTGTAGGTTTGGTGGATGAGCAGCAGAAAGTACGTACCATCAGTGCTCTGGCTATTGCTGCTTTGGCTGAAGCAGCTACTCCCTATGGTATTGAGTCGTTCGATTCTGTCCTGAAGCCCTTATGGAAGGGTATACGTCAACACAGAGGAAAGGTACATCTACAGTAATTCCTTTTACGTTGAATTGGTATACATATATAAATTCTGTAACTTACTAGAGACCTTTTTTTTTGTATTTACATAGGGTTTGGCTGCCTTTTTGAAGGCCATTGGTTATCTGATTCCACTGATGGATGCTGAGTATGCGAACTATTATACCAGAGAAGTGATGCTAATCCTGATCAGAGAGTTCCAGTCTCCCGATGAAGAGATGAAAAAAATTGTGCTGAAGGTATGTCAGAAATTTTTGTCCGATCACTGAGAGTGTATTACATTAAGGCAGACTGATAACTGCTGTTCTACATGATGGTTAAAACCTCTGTGAATGTGAATGTTTAATCTTTTCCTTGAAAAAAAATAGACCATTCAAATGGTTGGTTTTTTTATTCCCTCCTAGGTGGTAAAGCAGTGTTGTGGTACAGATGGTGTTGAAGCAAACTACATTAAAACAGAGATTTTGCCACCATTTTTCAAACACTTCTGGCAGCACAGAATGGCATTGGACAGGAGAAACTACAGACAGGTATTTTTTCTTATTGGTGGGAAATTATTTTCAAGAAAAAAAGATACATGCTAGAATGTTCATTCAAGCTAAATCCATAGTTTCATATTTAGTCTGTCCTGAAGCTGAATTCTGTTTGTAATAGTGGCTTAGAAGTTGCGTAGCTAGAAGGTTCACAGGGTCCTGAGAGGAAAGCTGAATGAATGAATCATCACAGTTTGTGAGATGGTTACTTCTCATTTTGTGCTATTTAAAATATTGGATGATTTCATAAGGTAAAAAATGGTTGTCTCAAAATGCTATAAGTGCTGGAGAAAACATAAATACCCTCCTTATTCACTAGCAATAGTGTGGAGATTGTTAGCTTTGCTCTTGCCTTTTTCTGTTATACCATTGCGTTTTTACAATGCAATTGTAAAACCTTACAGTTGTAGCTATAAGAGTTATAGTTATAACCTCTTCTGAAATGATCATTGGTAACTTTTTTTTTCCTGAAAACAGTTTCGACAATTTCAAAAGTGAAAAGGGAAACCAGCTTGATGCTGTTTCTCCCGTTCAGATTAGGGAAACTTACATTGAAGACCTAAAAAGTAAATTTTACTTATGTTTGTTTACGTGATATTTGTGTTTTTCAGTTGGTCGATACAACAGTGGAGCTGGCAAATAAAGTTGGAGCAGCAGAAATTATTTCTAGAATTGTGGATGATCTGAAGGATGAGGCAGAGCAGTACAGAAAAATGGTCATGGAAACGATTGAGAAGATAATGGGAAATCTGGGAGCAGCAGACATTGATCATAAGCTGGAAGAGCAGCTTATTGATGGTATCTTGTATGCCTTCCAGGAACAGACCACAGAGGTATGCCCAGTGGATATGTAATATTTGGTTCACTTAACTGTAATTTGACTCACAGTTGGACAAACATCCTTATAAGTTTTTATATAGATCTTCAGTGCTGTCATCACTGAAATCCAGAAACTAGTTCTGGAATGTTAGCATTCTGATAATGATCTTAGATGACCTCAGGCTTAACTAACAATATGGTGGTGTTTTTTCTCTCATTTTTCTTTGTTGCTTTCACCCCCAGGATTCTGTGATGCTGAATGGCTTTGGCACAGTGGTCAATGCTCTAGGCAAGAGAGTTAAACCCTATTTGCCGCAGATCTGCGGTACAGTCCTGTGGCGTTTGAACAACAAATCAGCTAAGGTTAGGCAGCAGGCTGCTGACCTCATCTCTCGTACTGCAGTTGTCATGAAGACTTGTCAAGAGGTACTGACTTCTCCCACCAAGTTTTCTATAGCATTTCATAGTAGTGAACAACAAGATCTTAACCTCTAAATCTTTTTCATCGGTTCTAGGAAAAACTGATGGGACACTTGGGTGTTGTGCTGTATGAGTACCTGGGTGAAGAATATCCTGAAGTTCTGGGCAGCATACTGGGAGCACTGAAGGCCATCGTGAATGTTATAGGTACGTGTAGTATGTTATGACTTTTAGAAGTAGGTGTAGTTGACTCCATACCTGCTCAAGAGCCAAATGAAGAGGCAGTGTCAAACTGAGTATGTCTTTTTAAATTCCGTAGGTATGCACAAGATGACACCACCAATCAAAGACCTGCTGCCACGACTTACACCCATTTTGAAGAACAGACATGAGAAAGTGCAGGAGAATTGCATTGATCTTGTTGGACGTATTGCAGACAGGTGAGCTGACTGAAGATAAAATCATTGACCATTCATGTGAGCAAGTATTATATCAGTGTTACTATTATATTCTTGCAATTTCCTAAGTTTTATTCTGGAAGTTGTGTAATACTTAAAATGATATATTTAGGAAACAGTCTATTGAATGTATTTTAATGATCTTATTTACAAACACTTTGTAAGTACACTATCCATTTCTGTAAACTGAATGTTACTGTCTGTGTACTTAAAGCTCTGTAAACTGATAACCAGTGGAAGTATAATGTTAACATATACTCTCTTAAAACAGGCAGCGTCCTTGTTTTGATAGTGAATAAATAGGTTCCACAATTTGTGTGTTCTTATTTTAAAAGTTCTATCACTGAATAATTTGCTTCCTTCTTAGGGGTGCAGAATATGTCTCTGCGAGAGAATGGATGAGGATCTGCTTTGAACTGCTTGAATTATTAAAAGCTCACAAGAAAGCTATCCGAAGAGCCACAGTGAACACCTTTGGCTATATTGCAAAAGCTATTGGGTAAGTTGGCCTCGTGTTTACCGGTTATGTTCCATACTTAACGCAGTGATGACAGCGAGTTTTACCAGGAAGGCATCTATGAGCTTATATACGTTTTTAGTTGGTTAAGTGTGTGCACTTGATCTAATTCATCCTGTAGGGGGAGAACGTAATTATTATGCATTGACAAAAGTGCTGCACTTTTGAGATGGATCTGTAGGCTATCAAATTACAGCACAATTTGGTAGAAGGAGCAGTTTATCTCCTCTGATTTTGCTAATGCAATATATATTCAGATCCATTCTCTTTTCTTTCATAAATTCTTTTAAGTGCTAAATATCTCCTTGTATTTTCACTAAGTTACTACTTGTACTGATTTGCAAGGAGTTTCTTGCTTATTAAGGTGACAGCATAAGTTAGCAAATTGTAGATTGAAGTATTGTTTACATCTTTATATATATTCTTAAGGAAGTGGCCAAGTACTGAATTAAAACAGATACAGCAAGCTACTGAGGAGTGCCATAATTGAGCCTGTGTGTTCAGGGTATTGCCTACATCTGTCAAAGTTGTAACGGGAGTAATATGTTTAATTCTGTATACAGTTATGTAGTTACCTGTAGGATCAGGGTAACAGTGGGGACTTTTACTATCCACCAGATTTTACAAGCTACCTAAGTCTGGAGAAAAGAAAAAAAAAGTTCAGAAAAATAAAATTGTGCAGGTACTAACGCTGTTTTACAGCATCACTGATTTATATTACTTCCCAGTTATGTTAAGATAGCAGAGCTCAGATTGATTTTCCAAACTATTTTATCCCCATCCCCACTGAACCTGTTGACGTGGACACGCCTGTTTTTTTTCTTCCAGACCTCATGATGTACTGGCTACACTGCTGAATAACTTAAAAGTGCAGGAGAGGCAGAACAGAGTGTGCACTACAGTGGCAATTGCCATTGTAGCCGAAACGTGCTCACCTTTCACAGTGCTGCCCGCACTCATGAACGAATACAGAGTTCCAGAGCTGAATGTCCAGAATGGTGTGCTAAAATCCCTTTCTTTCCTGTTTGAATACATTGGAGAGATGGGAAAAGATTACATTTACGCTGTTACACCATTGCTGGAGGATGCTTTGATGGATAGGTGAGTGTGCTGCTTTCTTTTTCTATGGTACAGGTAGTGACAGCTTTATACTGAGCACACTAGTGGGTCTCAACAGCAGCAAATATGCACTTTTTTTTTGAGAATTAATTGACCATCATTTCGAAGCCATTTTCTGACTGGAAATACTTCAGAATATGTGCTCCTGTATCACTAATACTTTTAAAGGTGAAAAGATGATAATATAAGTATCTTAACCAAGTCAGAACTTAGTATTTTCAAACTGTTCTTGATCATAATTTTCTTTCATTGGTACTTCTGCTGCTTTAGAGTACGGTAATTCATCATGCTATTTCTAGTTTATTAACTGATTTTAGTAGTTTGTTAGCAGAGAAATGCTAAGCTTGTCGTATCCTGTTGCTTCTGAGCGTAACATGAACAGCTCCTTGTTTTCTTTGCAGAGATCTTGTGCACAGGCAGACGGCAAGTGCTGTGGTGCAGCACATGTCTCTTGGTGTTTATGGATTTGGCTGCGAAGATTCTCTTAACCATTTGTTAAACTACGTGTGGCCTAATGTGTTTGAGACCTCTCCTCACGTCATCCAGGCAGTGATGGGGGCTCTGGAGGGCCTCAGAGTTGCCATCGGTCCCTGCAGAATGCTGCAGTATTGTTTACAGGTACGTGCTGATGTATATAGGGACAGCAGAGCAAGCAGAGGTTTTGGTGTAATGAAATAACTGATTACGTTGGGACCAGAATTTGTATCATTTCATCAACAGTATTCAATTCAGCCTTTTTAAACACATATGTACCAACATAACCTAAAGGCTCCTCTTGTGTGTAACTGGGCCCAATAAGCCCTCGCTGTGTTAAACGTAAGATCTAAACCCATAAAACAGGTGAGAAGCAAGGATGAATATAGGGCAGGTAACGTAGAAAAGATCTGATTGCGTTTTACTAGTCATGTGCAGCTGTGGAATTTGTGTGTGGGTTTTAATGGGTGCTGCAGCACAAATATGTTGGAAGTTAGAAGTAGGAAGGTGAAAGGTATGTAAGAAATGCTGTGTGCAGTGTATTTTTGCAATTTTTATTTGCACCTATTTAAAATGGTAAATAAAACTGCTCTTTAGAGTGCTCACATCTTGTTTATTTTTTTAGTAAAATCATTGGTGCCCTGTAGTTCTGTCTAGTGGCCTCTACAGAGTTCAGTCTTGATCAGCACAGCCAAAGATATAGGACTCAGTCGCTACCAAATATACTGCACCAAGTTTTAATTTTTATTTTAAAAGGACAATGCAAAACTAGAAATATATTTAGAGAAATTTTACACAACAGAAAAAATAAGCATTTTTAACAGCAGTTTGCTAGTTTACAACTTACTAGTTTAGATGGTTACAAAATTGGGAATGACCCATTCGGTGTGCGTTCTTTAAGTGATATTAATTTCTGTAATTACTTTTCTTTATGTGTGTTATGCAAAACTAGATTCAACTCAGTAACAGGCCTTCAGAACTTGATTTTTAATGGAATTGTTTTGTTTTCTAGGGTTTGTTTCACCCTGCTCGCAAAGTCAGAGATGTTTATTGGAAGATTTATAATTCCATTTACATTGGTTCACAGGATGCTCTGATATCACATTATCCCAGAATCTATAATGACGAAAAGAACACCTACATTCGCTATGAACTTGACTACATCTTATAATCTTCTTGTTGTTTGTGTTTAATGCACAGCTGTTCTACAATTAACTTGCTTCAGATTTGATGATGTAAAATTTTAAAATATTGGAAAATGGTATAGAGCTGGTCAGAGGCAGAGCTAGAAATCCAGTAGCATGATTTTTTAAATATGTCCTTGTTTTTTGATGTTAAACAGTTAAAGCCAGTAGTGACAAAGAACACAGTGATTACAATGTACTGGAGGGATTTCATTTTGAATTCATCTTTATGAAGATTTAGATTTCATTCCTTGTGTTTAAAGGGGCTGTTTATTTGAGAAATAAACATTTGTGTATAAAAACTAAACTGTGCGTGTTTTTTGGACAGAGGGACTTGTAAAAATGAGTCTCTTTGATAGCTTAAGTATTTGTTCATGTTAAAAATAGGTGGTATAAAGCATTTTAACCCTTTTTGTCATCCCCTAGCTTTTGAATAAATAAGAAAAACCACAAACTGTAGTTAACGTGTGTATCTTTGTCGTGCCGTAGGGCAGCATTTCTCTGCCTGGTGGTGCTGCGGGAAGTGGTCTTAAGTTCCTTGTAGGTCAAGTGGCTTCATCCACGCCGTCCTGGGGCGGGGAAGGATTCGCTGGCCTGTTCCCAGTGAGCATGTGAGAAAGTTCTGCGGATGCCACCAGGTAAGCAAAACAAATGGAAAAAACACATTTATGTGGAAAACAAAATGCTGGTTTGCAGGACATGGTGCTGAAGAGACCCTTGTAGAAGGTGCAGTTGTAACAACAGGTTGTTCTTGTGCGCAACCCCTTGCATGTGCTGAAGGAGGCTCACGGACTGGTGAGTAACAAGCGTGGGGTGCTCGGGGAAGGGGGTTAGTTGGTGCATGGGGGCCAGTGCTGCTGTGCACTGAGCCTGGCATGTATGGAATCCATAGTGACTGAGGAGTGACTTCATACTGCTTCAGAACCTGTTAGCAATGTGTTTATGTGGGGTTGGAGGTACGTGGTGAATGGGGGCTCCCCGGTTCCCCTGTGTAGCCACCCTGCTGCCTGCTTGCCCTCTGTGAGCATTTAGCTTATGGATATTGAATGGGTGATGACTCCCTGGGCACTAGTGATTCAGTAGCTCTGAGGTGAGGGCTTGAATGGGGTGAAAATACTGGCTGAATACTGAATAAAGCCTGGACTGCCAGGATGGGGCCTGCTGGTGTTTTCTCCCTCCAAAGCATCTTTGCAACCAGTGTCTTGCTAAGTGACAAGATTGTAAATTAAGGACAGTCACAACTTGCATATTAACATCAGATTTAATATAATATTACAAATGTGATATACAAATGCAATACCAGAAATGGTTGGAATTGTGCAACATTGGTAACAGGGAGGTTCAGCACAATTAAGAAGCTGATTTGACTGCAGAAGACATGAAATGATGCAACACTCAGATTTGCTGAATAGGAAAGCAGAAAAATGCAAGATTTTGTGAGTTTAAATCTATTGTGAATGCAGAAGCATTGGTACTCTCCAAATTCCTGGGCAAATACAAGTGGGCTTTGTTGCTTGTTCCAATATTAATCCCACTGCAGGCCACAGGGAGCTGATAACCCCTACAGCTTTTCTAAGACTTTTGCTTGTTTGGCTTTAACTGGAGGGCCAGGCTGGGGGGAGAGGGCGAATGTGAGAGGGAAGAAATACTCTAATCAGACAGTAAAGCCCAGAAGAGAGAACGTATTTGCTCACTTTATCTTTAGGGATGTTTAGCAAAGAGAGCTGGAGGGTTCTGTCCTAATTATGCTTGTATTACTGTTCTTTGGAGATTGCTCCTACAGAGGCGCAGTGCTGTAGAGGAAAACCTCTATCTTAGGACTTGCTCCTAAGACAAGTTGTGATTTGCCGGCTAATTCAGGAAAAAAAAAATTAAAAATTAATTAAAACCAGACCATGTCTAAGCAAGGATTAAACCCTTCTTGTGAAACATATCAAGAACGTATACAGAAAAAATATGATCACAGCAATAAATTTGAATTTTTTTTTTAGTGGATGCACTATTTACAGCCCTAGGGAGAGCACTGCAGTTTTTCTTTCAGTAACTAATTCTCAGTTTGCGCACAGAAACTGCAGCTTCCTCACCTGGAGTAGTGTAAGTACCAGATCTTTTTGTAATTCCTCTTCTGCACACGCTCAGGTGGTCTCGGAACAGTTTCACAAACAGTTCAAATGCAAGACTAAACTCCTGCAATATTCCTTTGCAGGACTGAATTCCTTGGATGCCGATCTATTTTCTTTCCAATGTGAACTATCGGTGGCAACGTGCTGCCTGATGACTTGAATCTTTACACATGCATTTTTCAGTAGCCAAAGGGTCTGAAATGTTCAGCTGATTCATCACTCAGCTCCTGAGAACTGTGGCATTAAGGGTAGTGTGGAACACTTAGCCTGCACTGGAGTTTTTGTTAAGTGTCACCTAAGCATCAGAGCCGGGGCAATACAGATGATTATATTCAGTTGCTAGAGTTGCTAGTTGCATATTACTCGTTCCTTTGCTTTCTGGCTAAGCTTCCGGGTGATTTCCACAGCTTCCGTGTCTCCACAGAGTTACTTGTTGTGTTTCCCTAAGGTGCAGATCAACTTGTGGTTTGTCAGAGATACTGGGTCTAAAGGAAGGGGAGAACCAGCGTGGTATCATTTGGAGAGGCAGCATCAGGGATTTTGTGTGTTCATTTTGCTGGTCTCTGCATCCCAAGCAGCTTCACTTGCTACTTTGGAACTAGTGCTTGGAGATGAGTTGGATTACATTCCATCCTTTGCTGTCCCCTTCACGGCAAGTAACCATGTCTGAAGCATAAGCAGGTGTTAACGGGGAGGAGGGTGAGGCGTTAGTCCCTGCAGGTCAGAGACAGGGAGATGGAGGAATAAGACCTAAAAGGATGAAACACCAGAAACAATAAGAGCACAGAAATCAGTATCTCTGTATTCAATTACTTGAATACAATTAAGAGAAAATTTTTATGGTTCTCTTTTTCTTTGCTTGAAGAAGCTTTCTTTGCTTCTTCCTTAGAGTTTAGGACCAGGAGTTTGTTGATGTGGGGTTGATGTTATTTGTTTGCTCTGATGCAATTTACAGGTCAAGTAACAAACAGCAGAGCTTTCTTCCATTGCTTTGGAAGCTGATAACCTTGTGAAAATGCATAAAATTGTGGTGTCAGATTCTTTTCAAGGTAACTTTTCCTTAATTTTATACTTTCACTTTTAATTGAGAAGTTCCTTGAAAATATTTTTACTTAAAAAAATCCACTGTTAGGATGATCAGCCTGTAGGTGCTGGTCAACAGCCCACAGCCTCAGCCTTGTGTTCCAGAAATCCAGGCACAACCTTGAGAAGCTCTAGAATACAAAGCAGTACTAGAGTTAGAAATGTGGAAGGAAATGCAAGAAGCCATGTGTGGAAATCAAGTTTTTACTCTTTTTTTTTTTCTTCCTATTGTCTACATTGCAGGGCTTCTTGGTAAAAAAAACTTTAGCAAATTTCTTTCTTCAACTCTGCTACTCTTTCAAAATAAGAAATACTTTTGGCTTGTACAGAATTAGATTTGGTTTGTACAGAATATGTAAACTTAAGAGATGTGTATTATTTTTTTCCATAGTTTTATGGAAGAATGTCACATCTTAATTGTTGGGTAAGCGACCATGGGGTGGCAGTGCCCTGGTGGCCAAGAAGGCCAACGGGATCCTGGGGTGCATTAGGAAGAGCGTCTCCAGCGGGTCGAGGGAGGTGATCGTGCCCCTCTACACAGCCCTGGTGAGGCCATGTCTGGAGACTGTGTCCAGTTCTGGGCTGCCCAGGACAAGAGGGATGTGGAGCTGCTGGAGAGAGTCCAGCGCAGGGCTACGAGGATGATCAGGGGCCTGGAACATCTGCCCTATGAGGAAAGGCTGAGAGAGCTGGGCCTGTTCAGCCTGCAGAAGAGAAGGCTGAGGGGGGACCTGATCAGTGTCTATAGATACCTCAAGAGAGGCAGTGAGGAGGAGGGGGTGGCCACTGATAGGACTAGAAGAAATGGCCACAAACTGAGGCACCAAAAGTTCCGCAGGAACTTAAGGAAAAATTCCTTACCAATGAGGGTGCCAGAGCCCTGGCACAGGCTGCCCAGGGAGGTTGTGGAGTCTCCTTCTCTGGAGATCTCCCGAACCTGCCTGGATGCAGCCTTTGCCCATGCTGTAGGTGACCCTGTGTGTGCAGGACTAAATGATCTCCAAAGGTCCCTTCCAACCTTAAGGATTCTGTGATTCTATGACCTTGCATATACCCATAAATGGAATGGGACTGAGAAAATTAAATACTGAAGTTTCCTCTTGCTGAGTTGTTTTTGCTCACCCATTTTTCACATCAGTACGTTAGAAATGATTGGTATTGAATCCCTCTCAGGAAAGATAACTAGACTCCGCGGCCAGGCCAGTATAACAGTGGGAGGGAGACTGGAAGAGTGGCAGCACAGATCATTCAAAATGATGCTAAAATTCTGTTGCATGCTTCAAATCTGAGCATTCCTATGAGTTTTACTGAGTATAAGTGGAAATAAGGATGCCAGTGTTTTGCTGAAGCAAAATCTCAATGAGGAAGTGGCAAGTTGTGTGCATGTGACTGGTGATAGCAAATGGTCTTCATGCACTTTCTGAAGGAAATGGAGAAACTGTCTGATTAAAAAAAGAAAAAAGTCTGTTAGAGCAGGCCAGTGTCCTGCACAGACCTATTTTGCTGTGGCTAGAAGTTCAAGAAGTCTTAGCATGTGCAACTGCAAAAAAAATTGGGTCATTTGCTTCCTGCTTACTGCTGGTCAGAAACTTACCTAAACGGTAAAGTTCAAGACTTCATACTTTACGTTTCAAAAATGCGTAATGGAGGGGGCATTTTTGTCTCTCAGAGCAGTTTGACAGGATTCATGGACTCCTCTTAGGACTGAGCACAGATCAGCAAGGCTCAGCATTAGGTCTTTTTCCTCTGCTAAATTCAGTTTTAATCCAAGATCAGTCTGTGGCAAGCTCAAGTCTATTCCCATTAAGGCTGCTCACACCTGTTTGGATGCCACTTGTTAATGTCTCAGTATAGAAAGGCAGGGTAATGCTACAGGTTTACAAGTTGCAGACAAGACCATGTCTTGAAAAATTAGCTTTGGATTCTAATGCCTCTGTGCTTCTAATGCCTGGTGTTTCTTCACGGAAGAGGTAGATGAGTGCTTTTAGCATGCTGCAGCACCTCACACATGTGAAATTATTGTTAGGTACCAAGCAGGACTAAGGTGCAAGCCAGTAAAATACTTCAGGTGAGGAGAGGGGAGGGGAGGTAAGGGGAGGGGAGAGGTTTGGCATAAGTCATGTAGTTGCACTATTTTGTGAACTGGAGAGGAAGATACCACGTCGGTATCACTTCTGATTTGACTTTTCAGAGAGATCTTGTAATCTTTGCTGTGAAGAATTTTGCAAACACAAGTTTGTTATCTCTCTCCTTTAACATTTGTGTGTCGATACAAGTATCGTCTAGGTGTTCTTCTGTCTTTAGTCCTCTTCTTGTCCCCTGGCTGTAAGACTACTGGGAATCTCAACAAGGTTCAGTGCCACCTCTAACTTCTGTGAAGCGAAAGCAGCCACCCATTCACCCCCAGAAATGGTTCCAGACCTCAAAGGCTCCCTGTGCTCCACACTGCGGCCTTCTAGGTCTTCCTGTTACAGCACTGAATAACAACACCATTTCCTGCCCTGAGGCTTGTCCTGATATCTCCACTGCAGATCTTGTCACAACCCTTTGATGCCTTTGAACCGACCTGAGCCCAGCGTTGAAGTTTGCTTAGCAAACGTTGCTGATGTGGGTGAGAAATGGTAGCTGAGGCCAGTTGGTGCCCCTCTCCAGCCCATGTGCTGGGCACGCTGCAGAGGGATTAGCAGTGCAAAGGGATTAGCATCCCTGGATCTGAATGGCCCCGCTCCAAAGACTCCTCTGGCTCCAGGAAATCACCTGGAGCAAGCAACACCCATCCCAGGCGTGAGGCTGGTGTTCTTACAACACAGAACCTCCTCTCGCTCCCAGTGTGTTTTCAGACATAACCATTTCTTTTTATCTGTTCTGGTTGTGGCCAACAACTGGATGCTGTGAGGTTCGGCCTGCGCGTGCGTCCTCGTCTTTCAGCTCTCAAGGGCCGGCTCGTGCTGCCAGGAGGACTGAAATGGGCCTGAGGCTTTGCTCTAGTGTTTCATCCTTCTCGTCCCTGTAAACTTCTCATGCAGCCATCAACAGCGGCTCCAGCTCTGTGGTGATGGGGAGCAGCTGTAGAGCTCTAGCTAATGGACCATGAGGGACCAAGATACTGAAGGGAAAAAATGCCTGAATTCATGCATTCCCAACAGCTACTGCCTTCTCCCTTGCTTTGTATTTTTTTCATTAAAAAACTGATTTATATTAGCAGTCTTTTTAGTCCCCTCTCAAATCAGTGCAGTCAAGGTGTGTGTTACAGCTTGTTTATTATTTTTAATGCCAAGCCCCATTCACAGTAATGCCTCTGACGCCCTCAAACCACCATCTGCCTCCTCCTGGGGTGGATTTTCTGACGGAGAAAAGGCCTCCCTCCTTTCAGCTACACCCAGGGGCCCAAGTGTCATGAGCTCAAGTCCGGACCTCGGCGGCTCGCGCCCCGAGGACGCGACGCGGGGCTCTCAGGCGGCCGCGGCGCCATTTCGCGCCTCCCTCCTCGCGGCCGGCGCGGCGCCGTGAGCGGCTCTCCGTGCGCCGCTAAACGCCCGGCGACAGGGGGACATCCCGGTACCGCTTCGGCTCTCGGTACCGCTTCGGGTA
>VZSG01000246.1:503798-561986 GCA_013398315.1 Nothoprocta pentlandii | reverse complement strand
TGAGAAGCTGTATATTGCTTTCTGATGAGGAACATTTGTCCTGGTCCACGGTGTGTTTGGAGGCTCCAAGAACCCCGTTTTGGTATCTTCCATGACATGGAAAGTCTCTAGATCATTGTTAATGGCAAGTAACTTGGTATTTGAGTATTGCCATTTCTATTCTGCCATATTTTGTGGTCTCATTGTGTGATCTGGCTTTTTTCTTTCTCCAGTTTTTGTAATTTGGCAGACCTCTTGCTTGATCAAATATCTTTGCGAAGTCCATGCAAAGCCTGTAGACTTTACATAGTAATCATTTGGTACAGATAACTATGCCAATATTTTTAACTGATGTCTGAGTAAACAAAATATACCAGCGGTAGAGACCGTGTGGTTTGAAGAAATTTAATAGTAAAAACGTATAATCAAGTATTGCTATCCTTTTGAGCAACCTCTGTGGCTTGGGCAATTTATCAGCCAAAGAGAAAACAGAAGCACTTTTAGAAACATAAGCTTTCACATTTTAAATCTGATCAAATCCTGTCAGGGACTGGAAACTAGTGTGCACATTAGTCAGCTTTTATATACAATGCTAATAATATGGGCAGGATCGTTCTGGTGGAGATCACAACCCGTTTTATCATAACATCATTTTAACGTTACAGGCTTCCACTTTGACGTTGTGGTCTCCTTATGCTTCCAAAGCCAAGCGAACCTTCAGGTTGCGTTCTGGAAGGTTGTGCTTGTCCTGGCATTGACTCCAAGGTGCCTGTGCAGGAACACGTGGCTTCTGTGGAGGAGGACGAGCTGCGTCCTGGGCGGCGCCAGGAGGCCGTGTCCGCAGGTCGCCACGGGGCTCTCCCTGCCCGTGCCGGCCGGTGCCGCAGGTCTTGCCATGACAAAACCTGGCGGTTAAGGACACGGAAGCCTGTGATATTATCTGCAAAAAGAGGGATTTGCGCAGTGCTTTCGTTAGTTAGGAACATGCCATGGGTGAAAAATGAGGGAACAAAGGCCTGAAATACCCCGTATTGTCTTTGCGCTTCCAGCCGCTTTTTAACGTGCTTGCCAGCGCTGCACGCAGCAGTTATCTCCAATTTAAAATCAAGAGGGGGGCTCATTTAGTTATTGAGTCTAGGAAAGTTTCCAAAATGCTCTATCAACAAAGTACAGTATGCTGGATGTGGTAACCATTGCTTTCGCTTGAGCAGAATAATGCTTATAGGAGCGATCCTGCTGCATCCCGGTAAGGGTATACAGAGCCTAAGGTGAGACAATTTCTTTAGTTTAATGTACACAAGCCTGGATCCCTTTGAATGAATCACAGCAGTGCCCTCCCTCTCTACCTGAATGATGTTTTAATGCCGTTTGCTCTGTGGGCTGATGCCCGTCTTATGATGGGATGAGATGGGAAATCGTGGCATACATTTTTATAGCTCAGCATTGAATTCTTCAAGCGTAACTTCTTTGGATATTGGTTCTGTAATGTGTAAAATCAGTCAATGTGCCAGGTACCATCATTTAGGATGTATCTGGTTACAGTGAGCCTTGCTGGTGTCCTCTTCCTTGAGGCATAGGCAGAGTTCACCTTAATCAGGGTTTGTAAACCCCAGGTTTTTCAGGTTCCTGGGTGAAACTTGAATGTCCTGCATGGCTTCTGATGCCTGAACCGTGCCCTCCAAGGCAGCTGTGTGACTTAGCAGGACGCCGTCGGAAGGGGAGACGCAGACGAGAGCAAACCACGAACAAGCCGCGTGATCTGCAGCCCTTTCTGTTCCTTCTGTGCTGACTGAGGGCTGCTCCAGACCACTGTCTACAAGCTCTGTGTGACTTGTGGTAGAGGAGCCTTTGCAGACCCCTGGTCTCCAGCTCTTTAAAAGAGGCCTTTAAAGGCTCGCAGCTTTGGAGATAGTTTTCTAGGAATTCATCAGCTGACTGCAGGATGAAAAATCAAAAGGCAGTGGTCAAGCAGGCGTGGTTCAGTCCCTCAGTCTGTACTCCTCTATATCCTGCCTCCAAAAAACACTGCCCTGGAGCAGCCTTTCATCAACAGCGGGTTTGCGGTTGCCTCCCCAGTGAAAACTACAGCTTTGAAGCAAAAAGTTGCAGAATTGCCTTGCATGTTACCTGGCCCTGTGAGCCAGGACCTGGGTCTATAGGGTTGAGTTATGTTGCTGCTTGCTGGGAGCATCCCGAATAAGTGTTGTGTATAATATAAGCTGTGCTCCAGCTCTGTGGATGCGACCCTGGCAATAGTGCTGCATTGCAGAAAGAATGGTTGTTTCATTCCTCACTGCTGCTGCTTCTCCTGGGTTATTCTGTTTCCTTCGAAACAGCAGGCTTGGAGAGGAAAAGGACCAGGTTTCTGGCTACTTTGGGTGAAGTATCCAGATAATATATTAAGCAAATCTTAAATACATGCAGCTATGATGTGAAGTCAGTGGATGTTTTGCCAAAAGGCAGTTCTCTCCCTAACAGTTGGTTTGTTGATGCTTTGCTGCATCCCTCTGTGCACTGTATTCCCCAAAGACTTGTGCTGGTCCCTGGAGATCATTGCCCAGCAAACAGCATTGACACAAAAACTACCTCTCTGCTCAAGTCCACCTTAAACTCGCTTTAAAGCTGGCCGGACCTCATTTAAGCTGCTCGGGTTGCTGGTTTTGAAGCAAACTCCGGTTTATGTTGAGCACAGGCCCTTGGAGCGCAGCTAAACGTGCGTGGAAGGGGCTGTGCTGCACGAGGGAGGCTGTGGAGGCCGCGGCAGGAGGCTGCCCAGCGTCTTGCAGGGTCTGGCTGAAGCAGGGGACGTGGCCTCACTGCTGGGAAGGCCCAGCACCCATGGGAAGCAGTTTCTTTCCCAATCCTTGGTGACTTCAGGGTTAGGGGAGCAGCACGTTGCAGCCTTGTCATTTCTGTGTCTCACAGTCAGGTTCCGCTCTGCAATCCCTTTCCATAAACAGGGGCTAACCCTGGATTTAAGGATCTCGGAGGGGACACAAAGGAGGTCAAGTGTCTTTTTAATCTTCGTTGTCGCTCTGAGGCCATGTAGGACCTTTCCTGTTAGCTGATCTCAGCTGTGCTTGGAAATGAACTGGAACAGCTGCTCCAAAATAACTATTTTGGATGGATATCTTGGTGTGCTACTCGTATTCTTGTTAAAAAAAAAAAAAAAAAAAAAAAAAAAAAAAAAAAAAAAAAAAAAAGGTATTTTGCTAGTCTATTTTAATGCCTTTTGGAAACAGAATAACTACTGCCTATCTTATTCCACAGTAACTATTTTAGTAAACGTTTAAGTGTAGTAGAAAAGGTCTAATAAAAAGAACAAAGACAAACTTTTCCCCCTGATTTAAAAGAGGATGTTCCTGCTAAGATATTAAAAATAGTCCTGTTCACTCGGGTGTTTAGAAAAGAACATAGCAGTGGTAAGTTTTATGGGGCCTGACTTGAAATATTTCATATTCATTAGCAAACAAGTACCAATTAATTTTTCATTATGATGCTTGGGGAATAGACTGCGAGGAATGGTATTTAGCCGTGGCTGTTTGGCAATTATGACCTTGTATATAATAACAGACTCGATAAATTCTTGATGCGAGAGCACACCATTAATCAGCACAGAGTTAATTAACGGGGATGCTTAGGCGGGTGGCAGCGCCTACAAGTCTCTGGATTCCAGTAGCGCTGCAGGCTGAGAAACATTTGCCTTGTCTGAGGCAGGAAGAGAGGCCTATTCACATTCCCACGGAGTTTCCCTCAAAAGTGATGCTAAAGAGGGAGCTCGGGACTCCCTGCAGCACTGAGGCACCCTTGTTTCTGTTGGGAGCACCAGCCTCTTAGTCACTTAAATGCTTCTTCGGCTGTAATTTTTTGTCTGGATTGTTTTATTGTTGGCTTGCTGTGAATATTAATAGGAGGGGTGGATTGCTAACCCAGACCTGTGCCTTTTTAATCGCTGGCTTGTCTATATTCTTTAGAAGCGGCATCCTTTAGAGCTGCTTTTGTGGTTGCAGGTGCTGCAGAAGGTACCGCGGAAGCCCCGGGACGTCTGAGTCCCAGGGGGGCTTTGAGCTCTGCTGTGAGGAGAGAGAGCAGCTGGGTCCTGCATCTGCAGCTCCCTGCGTCAGAAACCTTCATATCCCCGTTCAGCCTCAAAAGGACCATTTGACCTAAGCATATATAGTACAAGTTCCCTCTTTCTTTTTGTCCCTCCAGGAAGCGCAGTTAAAGGTAACCCTTCCTTCCCCTGCCCCAGGCTATTAGTATCAGCTACAATGTCTGCTTTTATTGGTAAAAACATTTCCAGTGAGGGCTAGGACAAATCAAATACTTAAATATTTCTTTTGTATAATGGTCATTTGCTTTGAGCGTTGAAGGAAGCATTTTATTTGCCTCCTCCGTCGACAGAGACCAACGTTTTCCCCGTCTTGGCTTCCTTTATGGCCTCGGTGCCTTTGGGAGGCCCGTGGTGGCTCTGCAACAATGAGCCCCTTGTAGGCGCCGGCAGCGGGCACGGAGGGAGAGGAAGGCAAGAAGCTCTTGTTTGAGATGTCAGCGTGGCAAGCCAGGATTCGGCTCATCTCTGCCCCCGCACAAATGAGCCCTTTCTGCCTCAGCTGCACAGCTTCTGTACTCGGTACAAAGAGAGGCAATAACTCTAAAATGATGGAAAAACAACTTCCCGCAATGGGGGGAACAGCAGTACCTCTTGCTATTAGCCCCCAGATGCAGCTGGAGGCTGCATCCCGGCGTGCTCCCCTTTCCGCTCCCCATCCAGCCGCCTCGTGGGCGGCTCGGCGCGCTTCTCACCGGCTTCGTAGGCAGCAGGGTTCAGGAAAGGCGCTTCAGCGGCGCTCGTAACTTTCTCAAATTGTGCCTGTTCTGCCTGGTTTGACATGAGTCGCGGGGGGAGCGAAGCCGGCACCCTGCGAGCAGACATCTGAGTGAACAGACAACAGTGTTTTGGGCTAACGTTAATGACAATTGTTTTGCTTTGGACTGCCTCGCCAATATACATTTGAACATGTGTAGTATATAGCGCACGTAGCAGCCCTTAGTGTGTAGCTTTGAGATGTGTGAATTGCCCCAGCAATTGTCCAAAGACAATCCATTGTCTTTGGACCACGTTTGTTCCCTGGGCTGAGGGGACCTTTCTCTCTTGCCCACAGGCCTGTGTGCCCTGTTCTTCCTCCTCAGAGCCTCACGGAACATGGCCTGTGCTGTCCCAAACTGGTGTCCCAGAGGACTTTTAACTGTTGGGCTTTACTCCTTCATTTTTCCCCCTCTGTCCAATTAGTGCAGCCTCTTTTCCCTTCTCGGCAGCGCGATGGTGTCTGTGGTGCTGTGGCCTTGGAGGAGAGGCAGCAGCTGCAGCTTCCTCTGCAGAGGCTCTTCCTCCTTTCCCTCCTAGCTCTCACTAGAAATTCTTTGCATTGCCATCTAGGCTTTATCATCCCTTTCATTCTTGATTTTTGCAAGAACTTGGATCGTTTTCTCCTTGTAATAGCTAAAGGCGGGAGCTGGTGGCAGCCAGAACAGGGGGCATAAGTTTTCAAATGGTTTTAGGGATGATATGTCCTTTGTGGTTCATCGTTTCACATGTTTCTGAGCATCCTGAATAGATTCTCTTAAAATAGGTTATTTTGGGCCTTATAAACACCCGGTACTTTTTCTCTTTGCCTTGAACAGGAGAAATGTTTTTATAAATATATTTAGAAGCTGAAGACAATTAGTATTCAAGATCCTTTAAGTAGTGTGGGAGGTGTGCCAATAATGGATAAAATCAGAAGAAGCTGAAAAGTTAAAATATAAAATAGCCATGTCAATGTGAAGCTTTTAACAGTTATTTTTGAGAGATTAGGAAGGATGGAGGGAAATAGAGGCCTAGAGACAGACAGACATTTCATGCTCCCCTTCCCTTTTTCTTTGTTTTTTTATATTTTGAAGGGAGAGACAAGCCATGGGATTACTCCATTTATTCCCAGCTTTGTGAACTATAGAAAACAAATTACTGAGCCACGCATTTATAAGCTTCTAGGGAACACTAAGGTAATTAAAAGAAATGCATAAAAGCATAGAAACAAATGCTAATACCAACAAAGGGCCTGTATCTTTTACTGCTACTACTTTCTTCTTGAAGAGATTCATTTTTGGCACCATAATGCCATTTCTTGTAGTCTGCTCATGCTTTTGAAGCTTGAAGTACAGTCAGCTGTCTCCTTGACTCCCTTGCAGATTTCTTCCCTGCATTTAATGGTATTCAGCCTTTTTTATAGTATAAAGAAAGAGGTTTTGCTCTTCACCAGGGTAATGCCAGTGTGTGGCTCTGCCTAAAGAGCTGCCCATGTTCTTGGGGCAGGTTTTGCAGGTGCACGGTGTGAGGGGAGGCCTGGAGGGGACACGAGGTCACGTGTGGAGCTGCACATGTTGTCCTCAGAAGTCCCTGGCGTGTCGGGCCCTGGACTTTGCAGAAGTCTTTGCTGCCGATTTCCTGCCCTGTTCGGGGCAGGGGACTTTCTGTGCACTCTTTTAGAAACCAGCACCAGCCAAACCAGCCCTGTGAAGATCCTGAACTTGCGGTAGCTGCTGCAGCTATGGGGGGAATAATGAGGAACAGCAACTGCTCCGTTTGTTCCTCCTGAAAGTCTGACCAGATAGGCTGGCACCTGGGCCATTATCTTTGCTCTTGCTCAATTGAGGAGGTGATAAAAGAGCCTTCTTTCCCTTGTGCACCCCTTTTCCACAGCTGCTTTGTTTGCAGAGCCTCAGGAGGGTGAAGGGTGCTCCTCCCGTTCTGTGGGTGCAAGAGCCTCTCTTGAGCAGAACTGCCGCAGTCTCCTTCAGTGGGGCAGGAAGAAAGGAGCGTTTGGTATGAATGGAAATTACAGGATTTTGTTGCCAAGGCAAACAGTTCCAGCGCACACAAAAAATACACTATTGTCTAATTTCATGAAAGCTGTAAAACGAGGGGAAAATAATAGCAATCCCGAACTATTCCTGTAACTATGTAAGGAATTTAACTGTCTGAAGCTACTCGTCAGTCTAAGGTAGCAATGGCTGCCTTGTACTGCCTCTTCTACCCAGAAGCATTTTTAATCCTTAAATGGTGCAATGTGGCTGCTTTCTTGCATGCCAGCACAAGTATTTCCAGTGGGTTGCAGGATGAATGAATGGAGAGGAGAAAAGAAACTGCAGTGATGTTTTCTGATCACAGTTTCTTTTTCTTCTGGTGGCTACTGATCACACTGGTGTTTCCCTTGCTTGTATGAATTTGAAAGCTTTTGAGGGGGGTGTGAGGGGGAAATATTTCTTGTTCTTTTTAGCTTTATAATACTGAGGGCAAGTGCCTTCTGATACAAAAATCCTATGTGATAAGGCAAGTGTTCTCTATGACTGATGCCAGTTGGTTCTTTTAAAGTACGTGCTCTGAAACCGCATTGTAAACATTGCTTTTACTATAACAGGCTGCCTCGGTCCCAGCTGTGTTCTTGTTGATCCATTTTCCATTCCTAGTAAATTTTGAATGAACCTATGGAGGAATTTGATCCAAATACAGGGAAACCTCCTGGGAGATGGTGGGCAGTAGGCATTTGCAAGATTGCCACGCTTCCCTTCCCTTGTCAAACTTTCTGTCTTGCTTCCTTTTTAACCCATAAAAAGACCATCACTGAAAATCTTATTTTCATTTGTTCACCCTTTCTGAATTTTCAGTTGACTTCTTTTTCTTCTCTAGTCTTTTGAAATTCTGTCCTGGTTTTTGCTCCCCCAGCAGTGATTTCGCTTAACTCCTGCTCCTCAGCAGCAAGGAGTTCCCTGCAAGGAGAGGAGCTGCTGTGACCAAGGAGAGGAGCTGCTGTGACCAAGAGGAATCTCTGGAAAATGTATCTTAAAAAATAGCACCCAGATGGGAGGCCTGGCGAAACAAACCCAGGTATTTCTCATTAACAAAGGAGTGTTGCTTTGTGCACGTGTTTGAGACAGTGACGATTTTACACCAAAGTAGCCTGTGAACATTGAACCTTACATTGAACTGGTTTCCGCTAGGAAACATGAGGAAGTTTACAGTCAAGAAAAGTCATTCTCTTCTGTGTGGTCACTTTTCTTGGAAAGTCGTTCTCTCCCGTGTGGTCATAAAATGCCGTGCCTCATGGTTTATATTCCGTTTGATTTTGAACCATCTGTTGCTAAAATAGGTGTGTGAAGTCGTCTTTCATGGAACGAGGAGTCATCTCTCGTTATAGTCGCAGTATTTCTGGTGTGTGGCACTGTAAAGCTTGTGCTTAAAACAGCAGTAAGATGACATGCTGACTCTAAAATGTAAGACTTGTTATTGGATGCTTGGGAATGTGGCCAATGTACAGGAATAAAGTAAAAATCCAACTCCCAAGTATAGTAATAAAAATTAAGACAGTATGCTTTTATTTTTTGAAAAAAAAGGGACAAATGTGATTTTGCAGTCTGTATGCTATGAAATTGTTTATAAATCATTCATTATTCCACATATCTGTCTGCCTGTGGGGACTGTACATTGGCAAATCTGTGGCGTGCTAAAAGGGTGATAAGCTTGTGGTTTCTCTTACCTCATGGTAACACTTTATGTGAGTCTTTCCATCGGTACAAGCTCAATCTCCATCAGCAGAGTAAAACATGCCAGAAACATATTGGTAATGTAGTGCTCAGGCCTCTTGAACATGAACTGCAGGACAGCTTGCGATGTTATTTTACTAATCCAGGAAAGATGCCCATTAAAATGTCGCTTTCTCCTATACAGATGTTGGACGGGGTTGAGTTCTGAGACGTGGGGAGGCAGAACTCAGGAGCTAGCAGAGCACACGACACCTTTTTGTGAAGGCACTGGTGACTGTGAGGAGCTTGGAGCCAGTGGAGGTCGTGGGCGCTGCTGCTCCCCTGGGCTGTTCAGCTGCAGTATGTTCGTGTGGTATGTGCACGTTCAGGCCAGCATTAGAAATGCATTTATCTACACATACAGCTGTGTAATGGGAATCCACAAAGTTGTATTTGGAATCCTGCCAGATTCCAATACAACTTCCAAATACAAAATTCCAATTCCAAATTGGAACTGGATTCCAATTGGAATTGGATTCCAATTCCAAATACAAAAGCTTCCTATTATTGCAAATTTGAAAGTACCTGCTGTTCTCTCTCTCCTGATTCATTTCTGTGCTCCTAGAAATAACTCTTAACCCTTAAGTCTGCATGAAAACAGCACACACAGGTCTGCTCCCAACTTCTATTTCAAGTTACATGTATCGTAAATTATTTAGATTAAGCACGTATCTCGGCTGGAGTGGGGTGGCTCCAGCTGCCGCTGGCGTGCGGTGTGTCTGCAGGAGCCCTCGTGGAGGGTGGCTGCCCAGACCATCACCCCTGAAAACACCAAGGTGGGATCATTTTGGGGATGAATGAGCAGAAAAGCCTTTGCTTGGTGAGTAACGTGCGTGCCCTGGGGGACTGTGGGCAGATTTGAGTGTCCTACGAGCGTTTTGCTGCCTGTGCCTTGCTGACTTCCACAGGGATGCCGTGGCCGTAATCACCGTGCCCCACATCTCCCTACCGCTGTCTTCTCCATTGCAGGAAGGAGAAAACTAGAAGTCTGATCGTGAACTTTCCTTTGTGGTTTGGTCTGTCCGACCGGCGGCTGCAGAAATGCAGTCTGCAGCTCCAATGTGTTCCGAGGTGTTGCACATGAAATATATTTTTACTTGGTGATTTTGTCTAAAGACTTCCTGGGGTGACAGAGTTGTGTGTTTCTAAATAATTAGCTGCTTGGGATGAATTTCTTGCTTTCTGGCCTTACCTCTTTTGTGGTGTTTTGCACTGTTGGCGGTTTCGTCCCTGGTGATATGTGTACAGTCATCTGGACCCATTACTTTAAAATCCTGGTGGATATTTTTGCTCTGGTGCCAGGGTGTTTGTCAGTGGTCACAAATAAAAGCCAGTCATTTCTGAAATTAAAGACATTAGGAAGAGGCTACCCTTGTCCTCCTGTGCACCAAGCTAAAAGCAGGGATTGTGTGATGATAGCCCCTAGTTTAATTTGTTGATAGGACTAAGTTGAGAAAACTTTTTTTCATGTCAGACTTGACCTTCAAGGCCTTGTCTCAATTATTTGAAAATGAATTTATTAATCTATTTATCTATCTGTCTATCTAAAGGGTAGCAAATGTGATGCAACTGCCAAGTAATTAGTTATTAACAATCCTATCTTAGATGCTGAAGAGCTTTTTAATGAAAATTTTCAGTAAAATATGTCTCCCTGCTTAGATGAACTACAAAGTTAAATGTATCTCTGTTCTGTTGCGTGCAAAATACACAGCAATTTGGTGCAGTTAAGGCAACAAAATCTCTAAGGGTATTCTGCATCGCAGTGTGCTATTTTGCATGGATAAGGGGTTTTTCCCAGCCTCACTTCTAGTATTCAGATCTCAGCAGTCTGTGAAGGCAGAGCTAAGTGAATATTGCTGCTGCAGGAGCATTATCTAATTTTCTGGGATGAGCGTTGGTAATGCAATAACCCTGGAGGGGTTTTGGTCGCCTCCGTTCAGCTCGCAGGGCTGTCGGTGAAGCGTTGACTTGCTGCGCTGCTGTGTCGTATAAAGAAACCTGCTTGATGCAGTGACAGTCTCTTGCTCTTCTGGATGGACAGGTCCTGGCTAATTCCCACTCAGCAGATGTAGGAAAGACAGAATCGAGGGACCTTCTAAGGGAATGGGCTGGTTCATAAAAATCCCTCTCTTGGCCTGACAACTTCCTTTTTGCAGAAGCTCTGCACTGTTATCATACAGATAAATGTGCTGGTGTATTTTTGATTTGGGTAACTGAACTGAACATTCATAGACTCTTGTCTATATGAACTTCAATAAATGCAGTGCCAGATGCAGACAGAGGAACAGGAATGTAAGCAGAAAGAGCCCGGCTCTTGGAGTTCTCTGATGCAGTCCTCCTCTGCACCCCTCTGCAAGTCTTTGTTCTGCTTTTTTGTGGTTGCAACAGGCACAAAACTAACATGAGGGTGTTGTGGAACCAGGACATGAAGAGAAACCCCCGGAGAGGTGTTTCCAGCCCCATGGCAGAGGTGGCCTGTGAGACTGGGGAATCAACCAGAGCTTTTGATGTTGGAGCAGTGCTGGTTTAGGCCCATCTCCACAACTCTGTGTGCTTGGTGTTGCAAATCTGCTGAAAATTCTTGAAATTTTCAGAAAAGTGTGACTGTTCTTTTTTTTAGTTAGAAGAATGTACTTGACATCTTTAATATAAAGTTTCCTTTTAGAATGAAAGTAGGTTGCTTTTGAAAAGCAGATCAATGATTCTATCTTCAAAATATGTTTAATTGTATTTGTGTCATCGGGTGCTATTCAGGTGATACCTGTGTGTGTGTAGGGACATTTGCTGTGTGGTTCTCATTCCTGTGCTGAAGAAGGCTCAGAGCTTATCAGGAACAGTGAAGATTCACCTTGGCTTCTTTGCACATCGTATAAATGATATCATCTATGCTGAGAGCGTGTCAGTGTCCAAAAGATACTGAAGGCTTTGATTGCATTTCAGGAAGTTGCTTGCAGAGGGTGTGTGGAAGGCCAGAATAAAACACTGTGGTCACATGTGGGTATATACTGACCAGATGTAACTCTACTGCTGAAAAGTAGTAAAACTAGAGCTGGCAGCTCTGCAGTGAGCTCTGCTGCAAGCGACTTCTCACTTGTCATTGTAGGGGTAGAAGCTTAAGCTTGCCCTCTCTCAAGGGTTGTATTGTCCTATTGTATGGAATTGAGAGACAATGCTAGGACATGTTAATTCTTGGCTGATGAGCCTCACTATGTGTTTCTCTTTCCATGCATGTTGGTGTAACCTTTCTGTTTCTTCTCTGTTTTGGGAGGATTATGCCTTAGTCTTTCACCTCCTGGCAAAATGGAGTGGATTTGGTGGAAGCAATTCGACAGTAAGTGGTGGATCGGGAGCCGTTTGGGAGAGATCTCCCCTGCCCTGATCAGGCCTCTCGGTATTTCCCTGGTTTTGTCAAGAGACATTACATGAGATGTCACTAGGATGTTCCCTCCATCAGTAAAACAAACAAACATAAAACTTTCTGTGACGTACTGGAGCTGAAATAGCTGAGCGTGGCAAGGAGAGCTGCACAAGCACTTCTCAAATAAACCACTTCTTCGAAGCAAACTCGCAGAGTTTAGGAGGTAGGAAGCAGCCGTACTCGTGGCGTGGCTTGGCTTCGTGACTTCAGTGCTTTCTTATGAAATAGCTTCCTTGGATAGACTTTTATGTTCCAAGTTTTATTTCCAAAGGCAAATCAACCTTGTGTTTTGTTTTGGGTTTTTTTTGTCATGTCCTCTCCCTTCCCTGTTTTACAATAGTGTGAGATCTGAGTGGTTTCCAATAGCAAGTTTCATGTTGCCAGGTGGAAATTGCCCCCACCTTGTAGATACACCGAAGTTTGTTAAAGTTTGATAAGAACAAGAGAAGATGGGGTTCAGGTCTCAGTTTAAGGCAGTTTTAAAGCATTATGGTGATATAGCACAGTGTAACAAACATTTAGCCGTTTTCTGCTGAGATAAAATCTCCTTTAGAAGATTTATGATGCCCATAGCAAATGTTTTGGATGCATTCAGGGTGTGCGTTTTCTCTCATGAACCTTTCTAGCTTTGTCTTTTTCCTTGGTCACCAGTGTTTTTGAAGGATGCTTACAAAAAAAAAGCGTTTGGAAAGTGGATGATCTATTCTACAGACAGCTCAGCCCCAGATGTCCAGCTTCTGGATTCTGGATTTTCCCGTGTGAACCTCCAGGTTCATGGAATTATTTGTGGGTTGTGATGTGGTTTGGTCTGTAAGCTCAGGTAGAATGAATTGAGCGCTGTCAACATCCTGCTTTCCCCCTTGCGTGCCGTATCGGAGCTGTCGTGCCCTTATGCATTGAAGATCCTCGTAAACAGGAAACAGTGTCAAAACAAATCGGCAGGACCCACCCTTTGGGTTTCAATTACATCTCAAGAACTTGCTCGGACAAAATGGACTGCGCTTCTGCACGAGCACTGAGCCCCAACTGTATTGCTATATAAAAAAGACTGGTGATAGCATGGAAGAAGCTCACGAATTTCACAAGAATATAGAGTGTTTGGCTAGGACTGTGAATTACTGGTGAACTCTGCATAAGGAAGGGAGATCCCATCTCTGCAAGTCTCTTAAGCCCCTTTCTTAAGTCTCATTAAATAACAATAAGAGTGCCTAACTATTATTTACAGTAAAGCATGCTTGTGTGTGTGTTTCCAGGAGGCGGAGAGATTAAACTATAAAACCTCCAGTGGCTTTTTACAAGATAAATTTAGCTGAAGTTATAGCTGCAAATTAATTTCAGTTTTCAATGGGAGTTGGCATGTGCCCTTGCGTGGAGGATGGAGCCTCTGGCTGCTGCTTCCAAGCTTAGTCCTTAGGTGCTCCATATGACTGCTGCTCACCTTGCTTTGCTGAGGCTGCAGGTTTGCGGTTGAAATCCCTCGTTATTCTGTTTCTGAGTCTTTATTTGCGTTTTAATATGGTTATTAAAGATACCAAAGGCAAAATAATGCTGTTCTCCTTCCTGTTCCCAGCCCTGGCAATGACCCTGCCTTGTTCTCCTGGCCCAGGTGCAGTGTGCTGGCCCCACTTTGCCATGAAATTAATGTATAATTTCCCCTGAATAAATTAATATATAATTTTCCCTGAATATAGGTTGTTACGTGTCGTGTCCTCTGCTTTTCTATCGTTGCTGTGTTGTGAGCGGCAGCTCCCTGTATCCACTGCTAGGTGCTGCGGTAAAGTGCAGTTGAACTCTCGTGCAGGACACAAGTGGTGAAATGGTGTTTACACAGAAGGGGCTGTCTGGTTGTGTGCTACAGTGCAGTGTTTATTAAGAATGGCTTTCTTTCCCCCACAATTTTAAGTTTTAGAGGGGTACAGTTTGCTGAAACATCTCTTGACTGCTAACTGATCAAATTCAGATATTGAAGAGCTCTTACAAGGCATTTTGTAACAGCTGTACATGTACAGGAAACAAACTACTCTGCTTTCTGGTTCTCTTGCCCTAATCTCACATGATCTTGTTGGCCTAAATCCAGATCTGCAGAAGAAGTTGAAAGGATGCTTGCAGAACACAGATGTGGGATAATCTCCCCATCCATTAATATTTTTCTCATATCTCCCAATTGTTTGAGCTTGGATTGATGCCTGAAATCCAACCTTGAAGATCTCTTTTAAAATTATCTTTGCACTACATCCATCCTCTCTCTCTCTATATATATATATGTGTGTGTGTATACACACACAGATTGCTGCGTAATGGCTATATCATGTTATCTATGTTTCTTAGAAAGTTTTGAGTCCCAGATGCAACAAACAGAAGAAGTGCAGTGATAACTGGTAGTTTCCAAGGTGTCTGCCTCCCTTCACATCACGCGAGAAGGGCAGTTGTCCATCCCAGCAGGAGGTTACAGGGTAAATCCTGCTTGGCTGGGTTTCCCCGTGACCAGGAAACTCGTAATTGCCTCCACGTGGGCAGAGGAGCTGCCCGTGGTGAGCTGAGAGCTGAACGGGAGACACTGCAACCTCTTGGAGAGGGACTAGGTGAGATGTGGCCTTTGTATGACTGCTATTTTCCGTTACCTTAATCTTTGCTCTTTGGAAGCCCAGTCTGGTTTGGAGAGGGCTGGGTGTTTTTATCAGTGACTTAAGGGGCAGACAGTCATACCATGACTATTAATGTCATTGCTGAGATACATTTTTATTTCTTTTCTGCAGGAATCTGGTTAAGAATGAACTCTAACAATATCCAGTAGCCTTGACTAGCATCAAATTCTGCAGTTAAAGCTTCTCAGCAATGATTGCCTCGTATTATCATTATTGAGCATATTTGTTGTTAATTAATACTTTGATATCATTCTACTGTATATAAGTTGAACTGCTATCCTTTTACACCAGCCTTGCAGCCATTTGGTGTAAATACACCCAGTGGCATCTAAGCTTTGCCTCTGCCTGTTTAAATGCCAGTAAGTCAGAGCTGTTCCAGAGCTGTGTGTTTGCAGTGGGCACGTGTTTTAGGAAGCACAGCATGGCCCAGCTCCAGTGGACATGCATTCAATGCATGGGCTGCACTGCCAGCACCAGGGAAAGGACAGGTGAGGAGCACTGCATCCCTTGACATCTCCTTGGCCGTCACTTCGGGACACAAGTGCAGGTGGCGGGATGGGGACACCGCTCCTGACGTCCTCCTCCTTTCAGAGCGTGGAAAACGAGCCCGAATGCAGAGCCATTGCCCAGCCTCGTTTCCCGGTGGTAATGAAAACCGGCTGAACTGGCGAGGTATTGGAGTTGTAATTCATTTATAGGAATAAATTGCATCTTTGGCTTAGCAGGTGAGTGCTCGTTCGTTAAGGACGTTGCCAATGTCCCGAGGAGCAACCTGGTGAGCAGATGTTAAGGTGGTGAATGAAGCTGCCTTCCTAGCGCTGAGCTCAACAAAGCTGCCTTGGAGCAGCAAGGGAGCAAGAGGGCTGCAGTGGGCACGCAAGGGAGGTGTATCATAGAGTGCTTGAGGTTGGAGGGGACCTCTGGAGATCATCTCGTCCAACCCCCCTGCTCAAATGAGGATGGAATCACAGGGAGGTTGAGGTTGGAAGGGACCTCTGGAGATCATCTCATCCAGCCCCCCTGCTCAAATGGGGACAGAATCACAGAGCACCTGAGGTTGGAAGGGACCTCTAGAGATCCTTTCATCCAACCCCCCTGCTCACTGCTTCTGTTGGGCCTGTCCCAGGAGGGAAACGATGCTGCGTGGAGACACAGAACCCACTTCCGCAGCCTGCGTCGCTTGCATTAAACCTCGGGGGGAAGTGGGGAAAGCAGCAGCCGGCAGCAGCTCTGCAGTCTGGGACTTGAAATCCCTGTTGCGTTAGAGAACGGTAGCCGAGCAGTGCAGCTCAGCCTGCGGTTGGGATGTTAACCCTGCAGCTTGCTTGGTTTCCCTAAAATGTGTCCCTCTAGCTTTGCTTAAAGTGCTTAACACTTAGTAGTTACCCAGGAAGTTAAGCCCGTAATTTAAACTTTAAGGATTAGTTGCTGTTGTTGAGATTTTATCTTGAAAAATGTGGAACACAGAGGTGAGTTACCTGCACAGTTCAGAGAAGAGGAGTTCATAGTTTTGGGATTTGCTTAAAAAAAAAGAATCAGTCTTCAGAGAACTTTATACTCTCAAACGGTGTCACTGTGAAGTATGAGTACTGTATTTTTGCCTCCTTCGTGACCTCCAAAGAGAAGAAAGAAAAGAACATTAACCTTTCTGGTATGTACTTAGGGAGGCAGTGAGGAGAATGGGGAGGGCTCCTTTCATTGGTGGCCGCTCACAGAGCTAGAGGAAACGACCACAAACTGAAACACCAAAAGTTCCACAGGAACTTAAGGAAAAATTTCTTGGCAGTGAGGGTGCCAGAGTCCTGGCACAGACTGCCCAGAGAGGCTGTGGAGTCTCCTTCTCTGGAGATCTCCCAAACCCACTTGGATGCAGCCCTGTACCACGTGCTCTAGATGACCCTGTGTGTGGTGGGGGTTGGACTAGATGATCTCTGGAGGTTCCTTTCCAACCTTAGGGATTCTGTGAGTCTATGTGTTTGAAATTCTAAATGTAAAGACTCATTAATGTGCTTCTGTAAGCATCTCTTCCCAGTGTCTGTAGTACAACTCATTTCATCGTTGTTTCTCAATAGCAAAAAACACTCGCTATTTGCAGTGTCTTTTTTTGCCCATTGCCATGGCTTGTTGTTTATCAGCATGTCTAATGTTTTTGGTGCAGGAAATAACTTGGCTATATGCGGTGAGAAAGAGTAAGTGCAACTTCATTTACTGCTCTTCTGGCGTTTGGGGGCCTGCAGCCTTTTCTTTGGTGTGCCAACTCTATTGAGAGACTTTGTATTCCTTGCCTGCTTGCTGCTGGGCTGGAATTTACCCTGGCATTACTCAATATAATATTAAAACTTAGCAGCAGCTCTTTTGTTCCTTGTGCGTACAAGCTGGGGGAGAGGCAAAGACAAATTCTGCCATTATTTCCCTTGCCAGCTAGTAGCAAATGAAAAGGAGAGCAAAGACATAGGAGAAAATGGTATAGTAGTACAGCTTGCTGCTTCTGAAAAATTGGTCCTGCAGGAATAAGAACAGCCTCCCAAACAGCAATTTTAAACTGCTTTGAAACCCAGCTCTATCTGGCAAGGTAAATTGTTTTTTCATGTAGTGGAGAAGAGATTGAGACAGCAATTGTTGACCACTGAACAGAATATTGCATGGCTTTCTTTTCCCTTTTTAGTGTCTTGGTGATTGGAGCAATGTCTCCCATCTCCTTAACTGTTTTATGCTGGACAAGGACCTCGAGTCAAGTCTGTCTGTTTTAGGCCTCCTTGGAGCTGTGAGATGTTTTGTTTTCTTTAATAAGACATCAAGCAAGGCAAAAATGCATTTGGGAAACACCCTGATGCTGTTTTCTGGTCTCCTTCTATAGTTGGGACTGCAAGTGTGTACTTAGGGTGTGTGAAAATACTTGCTGGAGACCCTTTCGTGTTTGGAGAACACTCTGATCCAACCTTCTCATTGAGTTGGGCTGCGTTACAAGGGCTGCTTGTCGGGACTGCAGGAGCCATGCTGCCTCACAGATGATAGAGCATTCATTGGGTATGAGCTGCCCCCAAAGATCACAAATATTACTCTTGTCATTTGACACAGAATAAACCCAAAACCTTCCCTCTCGTACCAGTCTAACATCACTTTCCCAGATTGGGCTTTTCTGAGGTGGGACTAGCATGTTTGTAATGGAACTTCCCATCCTTCTCTTTCCACCCCCTTGATGATTCATCACCTTCTCCTTCCTCCACCCAAGATGTTTTGAAGCCGCCAATATTTTGAGGCGAGTGGGTAATTGCAAGTAAATGCCACGACATTGCAGCACATCCTTCCTTTAGTGGTAGCAGAGCTGTAGCAGCAGGAAGCAATGCTAAAGCTTCACAAGAAAATAGAAACCTGTTGCTGTAGGGCATCTGCAGTGATGTAGGGCCTCTCCAGCAACAGGTCTGAGGTCTGGGTCTTTGTTCTGGGTCTGAGGTCGATACCTGGCTTTGAAAACTGGCAGGTTTCGTTTATCTTGAGCGTTTTCTTCATGTGGCTGAAACTCGTGGAGCAACTGAACTTCTGGAGAGCCATGTTCCTCACAGACTTGCTGCTTACCCGACGTGAACGTGCTGCTCTCCCAGGGCTTCATTGCCTTTTCACAAAATATTTCTGCTTTCCTTGAAATCCCTGATGTGCTTTTCTCCTCCAAATCAACAAGGACTTAGCTACACTTTTGATGTATTTAAAAGGAAATATATGAAACGGCCCTGTAACAGGGATCCATCTCCATTTTTGTCCCCTCATGTAGTCCTAGTTAGCTTTCCTGTGCAGAAGTCATTGTATCTATATACAGGTTTTGTTCTTTTTTTGTATTTTTTGAAGAAAAAAGTAGTGTGTGTGTGTGTGTGTGTGTTTTCTTTTTTAAGAAACTGCCCGTATTTGTGTGTCTGTTTTTGTTATGTCCTCTGGGGACCCCTCCTCATGAAGCAGGATGTTGCTGTGCCAGCTCATGCTCAAACACGAACCAGCCCAAGAGCTTCTCCTCCCACAAGCCTTTACCACTTAGGTTTGCTTCTATAAAGGTAGTTATGGAGAAGAGCACTGCCCTAAAAACAACTTTCAAACTCTTTTTTTTTTTAAAAAAAAAAGTGAAAAAGTGGAAGTGCAATAAGCACCTTTTGCCCTCTTGGTTCTGTATTTAAGGAAACGCTTGTGGGTATTTGGGCACTTTGGTAGTTACCCACCCGGATTTGCTGCAAGGCCTGCTGCTTCCTGTCTTGTTTAGTCTGCGTATTAGGTAAGATAAACCTCTCTTGTTGCACCTGTGGATCAGGTCATGGTCCATCTCCAGCAGCACAGAGTGAAGATCTGCTATCTGTTTTTATCGTAATTGGAGTCTTAAAAGCCCGCAGCTTAATTGGTGGCTTGTTGACCCAAACGAGGGAGGCGAAAGCTTCTTTGGCGCAGTATTATGGAAACGCTGGATTTCCTGGTCGCTGTAAATCATGTAAATCCATCCCTCCTGTTGCTCTTGGATGTTTGTGGGAGTGCAGGTGGGTGGATTTGTGTATCCCAACCTGGAGGGAATGGGCGATGTGCAGAGGCGCTGTGTGCTGACCGCACTGGTGCTGCAGCAGAGCCTTGCTGTCCTGCTCCCCATCTGGAGCGCGGTTGCTGTGAGGTATGGGTGGCTTGGAAACTTGCTTAAGGATCCTCAAAACTTCCTGCAATAATTTGACCATTCCAGGGGGAGCTGAGCCTCTCCTCAACCCCCTGCCCAAGTGAATCAGTCTTATAATTTTGTCGGGCTGTAGAACTGGGCTCCTTGCTGTTTACCTGCTGGCTGTAACGCGTCTGCAGTGTTTTATGGCTCCAGTGAAGTAAAGCCCTCGTGTGTCACATCCATTTTACCCCAACCTAGTGGTACACAGAGCACTTGGAAGCAAAACCAGTGTTTCCTGGGGCCTCCTATGTCTCCTTCTGCAGGATTCATGCTTTCCTGTATTTATGGATTTGAGCTATCCTCTTCCATGAAATGTGCTGGCTTTCTGCTGTAACCCATGGGTAGTCATATGATTTATTCTCTTATTGCTTTCAGACTTTAAAAACACTGAGGGAAGACATACAAGCAACGTTAGAATGCGTTTCAGAAGGTCTAATCTGTTGATTAGAGGTTGAAAACTGATCAAGGTGTCAAGATCAAGGGACTAGTGTTGCCGCTGTCTTGAGAGGGGCACTTACGTAAAGGGATGAATCCTGACCGTGTCGCAATAAAAATGAAATTCCTGATGATTTTGAGATGTATTTTCTGTTTTTAAGACTCAGAGTATCTTTTCTTATGACGGGTTTATGCTGTGTGGATCATGTGCCAGACTTGCAGGCTGAGGTTTGCCCTGCTCTTTCTTCAGAGGCTGCATTTTGCTAACTTCTTTGCAACTGGAAGAATAAGGAGGGTTGTTCCTCCATCTCTAAAGACCACAGAGCAGATTAGTACCTTGTGTGAGTTAGTTTTCCCTTCTGCTTGCATTTATTGACCTTCACTATGCCAGAGTCTTTGCAGAACCCCTTTGCACAGTGCCAAAATAGCAAGGCCCCAAGCACGCGTGGAGCAGTATGGGGCGCTCATCAAGTATGGAGCGTGGAGGTGCATTTATCTCCTTGATCTGTACAGACCAGCTCCACCATGTCGCTAGGTGTCCGTGGCAAAAAAAAATCCTCTGGACGGGGAGTTTTCCAGCCTCTCTGCACGGATTTGTGTTTTGGCCCCGACTTTAGAAACGCGCTTACGCTTTTATCCTGACTGAAGTGTTACCTGATGAGCTGCAACAGAGCTCCATTAAAGCAGCCTTATATACCGCATTAATAAATATTTTCATAGCTTTGTAATGTCTGCTGAGTCTCTGCGTAGTGATCCTGTGTTTGAGACAGAGGGAAAAAAAAAAACAGGGGGAAAAAAAAAACAGGGGACAGGGGGAAAAAAAAAAACCTTGCGACCCTTTTTTCAGGTGGGCATAGGAAAAGGTGCAGGAGACTTGGGAGGTTTAGGAACTGGATCCTGCTGCCTCTGTCTTTAAGAAAGCGCTGAGTATTTAGTATTTCCCCTCGATGTGATATTGTGGTTGTCCCGCAGTATTTATTAAGCCTGGGTTAGCTGCCCTGCTGCCTGCGGGAGCCCTGCGAGCGCCTGTGCACTCTCTTGCCACAGACAGTAACCACAGAGCTTTGTGCTCTTTCTCCATCCATTCCTCCGAGGACTTTTTGATATCAAGTGATTGGTATCACGCTGTCTCATGGCAGTCTTGTGCTGCTTTCTCTCTCTGTTTGCTTGTTTTGCAAGGTGACAGAGCTTTGCTGCTGCTTTTCCCTGGTGTGGCGTTTTCCCCAGGGCTGTGGGGAGCGCAGCCATGAGTCACGCAGTCCTGTCCGTGCTGCCTTTTCCTCTTCAATAACATATGTGGTTTTACCTGAAGCTCACGGATCCGGCGGAGCTTGTTGGCGCGATGCTTTCAAGGACGGAGAACTTGCCGTTGAATCAGGTCTGAGGCTTTGTTTGGCCATGGGTATTTGCAAATTTAATTTTCCAAACAACCTCTGTATGTGATTGATGATTTCTTTGGAAAGTTCGGAAAAATATTTGCTGACTGAGCTCCTTAAAGCCTTGGGTTGCCAGAATAAAACTCAAGGGGAACCTAGATCTGACGACCAAAAAGTGTAAACCGTGCAAAGAGGCTCTGCGTGTGTCTGAAAGATTCCTGTAGCTTTGTTATCCCAGCAAGTTCTCCTACCTCTGTCACAAAACGCTGAAGTAAAAATGCTGAAGACCAAGATAAGAAAATTGGGTTTGGTCCCACAGCACATCTTACCGGCACGTCTGCGCTCTGAAACTTTGGGAAACTAAGTTCTAAAAACACCTCCAAAAACACAGAGTCTTGTAAAGTCCTGAGAGATTTGCAGTGGCGTCTAGCAGGAATTGTGACCCCTTGAAGCAGCGGAGAATCCTTCCAAACAGTGCCAGCTACAGGGGCCGTTGGTGCCTGTTTCTGACCACCCCATTTGCGATGCTCCTCGTGCTGACACGGACGCTGATCCGGATCGCTGCGGGATCCCAGTCCGTCCCTCTGTCCTGTCCCCTTTTTCTTGGACCTTTTCAAAAGTGAAGCTTAAGGAGTCACTAAACCTTTAATAAAATACGATAATTCCAAGTAAAAAAAGGCATGGTGGCCCGACATGCCGACAGCTCGGGGTGAGATTAGCAGCCATCCTTAAGGCTTCGCTCCTTACGGTACTTGAGGAAATCTTTACAAGAAATCTGTGTATCATTTGCATCCTTATATGGCAGGGTTAAGGCCATCGGAGGAACAAACTGTTACTAAAGCATGTGTTATGAAAGCAGAGGTCTTAAACCTGCTTTTTGTTGGACCTCAGCCCCTGCAACTATTTTCGGTTCCTGGCCAAAGTGTGTTTTTTTTGCCTTTCACAGAGCCAAGCTGCACGTGCAGGATTGAATCACTTTGTCTTTGTGCTGATAAAGCACTCGCAACAGCCCGACACGTAGAGGAGGAAGTGCTCGAGCTCCTCCGCGTCTCCGCTGTCTCCTGCGCTCATCTCAACCGGGTTGAACTCTTGCAAGAGAGGATCTGTTTTTTCCTCTGTTTGTCCCCAAATGAAAGCTCGGATGGACAAGCTGTCGCGGAGTTAACTACACCGCAGGGAGGTCCTTCCTCTCTGCTGAAGTTTTGTATCTGCTAGAGTCATCTGAAGCATTTCCCTCTTGATTTGTATCCCAAGATCAGCGACGGGGAGAAAGAGCCGCCTTGTCTGTGCTAATAGTCTGCACACCAGCTCAAGCTCTTCCTGCCTTCCATGCGCAGGTTCCCCAGCCCCAGGACCCTCTGTCCCACACCAGCCCGTGGATGATGAGTCGAAGGTGTCTTTGGAACAGCCTTGGCACCGTTTCCTTGTCGCCTGAAGTCACCCTAACTCGGATGGTGATTGCTACACTCGCTGCTTTAAATTATGCACTGCAGAGCTGAGGTTCCAATAGGTGTTGTGTATTTTCAGAAGTTTTATGTTACTGCATCAAGTTTCGATGTCAAATTGTGTGGCAGTGCATCGTAAATACTAGGTTTGTTAACACTGAAAAAATCTGAATAATAATTCATGTTTAAAGAAGCTGAAACCAGCTACATCCTGCCTGCTTTAGCAGAGAACTTCCTCTGGTGATAGGGTTTGATTAACGACTTGTCTTCTCCAAATGTTCCTTTCTTCTAAATAATATCGTTTAGTCTACCCGCAAGAAGCACAGATAGTAACAGAAGAGCGAGGGTGCCAGTTGGAAATGAGTAATTTCTGCAGGGAAAAATGGCCTCATCGGTGACTACAGCGGAGGTGAAGAGATGCACGAAACTGCAAGCTGGTAACACTGGAGGAAAGTATGCAGGTGTTAGAGTCATAGTCAAGAAGTGAAGTGGTGCTCTGCAAAGAGGAGGCAGGTAATACACAGTTGTAGTCCAGAAGTGGTGCTCTGAAAAGAGAACATGTTTTACTGATCTTTTTGTACCAGGTCCCTCTTTTGGAAGCGTGAATGAACGAATCCCTTTAACTCTCTCAAAGGTCTGAAGGTTTTTTAGCCTGTTTGTTAAATTTTATCACTACTCGGCTCTTTTTTCCCCTCCTTGAAGGCTCCATTCAGTGCTATCGTTGGCTTTTTAAAAATCGTCCTTTTGGAGTTTAACATACAACGTTACATACAAGGATGTTATTACCTTTTCACTCTAGTAATTTTTCTAGTAAGGGAACCTCCTCATGAAGTATTTAGCTGGAAGAAGCTGTGGTGAAAAGAAAATATAATTAAATATGTGCACTAAATATTGAACTCCTGACATGAGGCTGAGCTGATGAATGAAATTAAATCTAGCCATAAGGAAAGTATTGCAAAACACATCCAGTATTGGATTTTAATATGCTTTTCCCCTAGACCTACCAAGTAAACTGCATATATCAACTAGAGGAGTTAATTACTTGTGAAGTTCTTCTTTAGAGCCTTATAGGTCTCTAAGGAGGCTGCAGTTAACCCTTCTTTACTTGCGGAGTATCTAAAATACAGCCCAGGCTTGGATTTTGTGGCACTTGAGCCAGACACATTCCTTGGGGAGGACCTAGGCTCGACATTCACAACCTCAGTCCCTTCCTGCTTGCCCAGGAGCAGCCAGGCAGCTGGCAGGGAGGATAAAGAGCTGGGTTAAAGAGGAAGCACCAGGTAGGATTTTTAAATTCATCTTTTTGACTTAATGCTGGGCACACAGATTCCAGCACCATGATGCTCTGTGGACTTTCTAGTAGACTTAATGCCTGCTTCTCCATTCCCATAAATTCCTTTTATGAGAGAAGCAGAGTGGGGCAAAGTGCAAACCATTTGATGTAGAATTTTGTAATTTCACTTTTTTTGCCAGTACTTGGAAGCTCTTTTATCACCATTTCTACTATAAATGCTGCTTTACATACGATTTTTAATAAGACTGTCACTCCAACAAAAGGTGCTAGAGAGGTATGTTGAATGGATAAAACATGACAAGACATGGAAGGGCAATTGGTCATGCAACAGTTTTATGTGTTACTTCTCTGTAAAGTTGGGATGTGCCCTTAGGAATTGCTTGGAGACTGCTGGCTGCTCCTCCAGAGCCAGTGTCCAAGCCTATGGATCTCATGAGTGCTGCCCATATGAGTGATTCAGCTGCTGCTCTGAATGCCCCCAGGAAGACACCCAACCTGGGGCACATTTGACGCTGTGATACGCACTGGGAGGACAAAAAAAATTCGACAAAGGAATTTTTTGCCCTGTATTTTGAGGTATTTTGAGCTCTGGCAGCCTCTCTGCTCCTTGTCCACCTGTGCTCAGTGAACAAAACGATTGCGAGGACGGGAGGAATCTGCGCTCATGTTTACCAGGTATTGATCTGACTTCAGGCCCTTGTCAGAAGGAGCACTGAAACATAAGTAAGAGCAGTATGTGCCGCTGCGCTCCCCTAGCGTGCCGAGCGCCGGGACGTGGACGGCTCCGGAGGGAGCTTTTCCCGACTCACTCTCCTGCTCATACAGCACCTAAAACGTTGCCCCTGTGGGGACCCCTGTGATGGCTTTGGCCAAACAAAATCGTGGAAAGATTAAACCACTCATTTCTATCAGTTTGTTGATTTACCTGTGGTTGTCAGTGTCCTTTTAGTGGAGGCTTGTAAATTTGGTATTTCATCGACCTTACAATTTTAGGTAACACAATTCTGCTTTGTTACAGACTGGTGCAGTTAGCAGCTTAGAGGCTTCAGGAGCCTCCAACTTGGGTTAGTTGGTTGGGTTTTGTTTCACCCCATCGTACAACAAACTTGTCATTTGCCTAGAACGTGGCAACTTAGAATTTGCATGACTGCTGTACAGTGATGCTAGGGAAGTGATGTTTGTGCAGGAGAAATTATATTCTTAAAGAAAGGAATCTATCTGCAGGATCAGCCCTGTGTTTTAAATTAGAATTAGGTTGGAGTGTTGATCCTGATAGACTGATGGATGGATTAAGCAAAGCTTTAGAATTAGTATATTTATCAGCTTTACTGAGCAGAGCCTTAAAGCTCCAGGAGAAATAAATGTTCTTCTCGTGAGTATGAAACTTCTTACATTTCTTATCGCCTTCCTTTAAAAATAACACATTAGAGACTCAAAAATAAACTCCTGGTGTAGATGTACAAAGACATTACTGTCATGAGGCAGGCTTAGGGCACAACTTGATGCTATTTCTGGGTATAATTCCAGGCTTTTCAGAAACATAAACAGTGATTATTTATTTAGTGAAGTAATGCACTGTACAGTGGTTTGAACTGCAGTGAATGTTCTGGGTGCTGGATAACACTAATAGATTTCCTCAAGGTATTCTGTGCTGCTTGAAAGTTTACTCTTGTTTTAAAGCCAAGGTATTTAAATACATAGGCTTCTTAATCTCCTTTTCATTATGTCACTGCTGAATTTCCAGCCAAGACTTACAGGACAGTGCTGGGAAAAGGCTCATCCCAGGCAAACTGCTTTCACCTCATGGCAGCTCACTGTCACGTTGGGGGTTTGAAGCTGAGGGTGACGACAGGTCTTTGTAAGCATGTGAAAAATGGGGGACTTTCATGGTAACAGCAAGCAGGCAGCTCTTGCTCTCTGCCCTAAGTCACTGTGTGCTGACCCTGCTGCACAGACATAATGATAATGATCCAGGCTGCGTTTGGTAGGCAGTACAATCTGAGTGCTGCAAATTTGGCTTATGCCCTGCCTTTTTAAGACTTGATTTTTCAGAGGTTTATGAGTTGGACAAATTTTAAATGTTTCAGCTTCAATCCCCCACAGGTAGTGCTGACCTCAGGACAATTTTAAGTATGTGTTCACTAAAAAAAAAAAAAAAAAAAAAAAAAGGTCTTGTTTCTCATAATGAGGAGGGACAAATCTGTATGTCTGCCTTAGAAAGCTTTCATGGTGGTTTCTTTGAGAAGCTTTGGTTCCTGCTTTGCCTCTGTGGATGCTTTGCTTTCACTGAGCAGGTTGTACCATGTCAGCAGCTCAGGCACAGCCTGATGAACATGGACCCAGAACCCAGCCGACGTTGTAAGCCACAGAAAATCTCTTCTCACCTCTATCCAGTACGATGGAGGCTTCTGTAGAACCACTTACTGCCTAAAAGACACGCTGCAGCTGCATAAGAAAATGCCACTTCTTGTGTCTGTAAGGGAGGCTGTGCTTTGGGAGTCCCACTGGTAAAAATTCAGAGAAGAACCTGCCAGAGATTTGGCATTTTGTACAATTCTGGTCCTGCAAATTTGCCTGCAGTCACATCTCCAGTAAGCACTGTTTCTCCAGATACACAGAAAAAGAAGGAATCTTTTCTGGAGTCAGTTTTGCATTTGGAAAAGTGAAATCCAGATGTTGGTGCAGCGGTGCAGAGCTGCAGAAGACAGAGGTGGTGGCTGCTGGACTGCTGCTCTGCAGGAATAGCTGGAAGAGGTGAACTTGCATTTGCACACTTATAGCACACGAGGGGAAGGGAATGTGTTTTCTCCTTTTCCTCTGCAGTATTTGACACTCTTGTGCCGTGAGTAATCATGATTCTCTGCAAAGCAATAGCTCCCCTGGGCCCCTTCCCCTCCCGTGCTACCTCGACCTTCAGAAAGCTTTACAGGCAGCACCAGTCCGACGTTAACTGTCGGGAGAGAAGGAAGCAGGAGCTGAACTTGGTCAGCGAGGCTTCCCACCATCTCTGTCCGTGTCCCGAGCAAGGGCAGGGTGCTGGGCAGGCACCTCTCGCCCTCCTAAGGCAACGAGCTGAGGGAAAGCTGTAGTCTCAGCTCTCTCCAGCAAAAAACTACAAGAGGAAGGACTAGAGCGTTGCCACCTCTGCCAAGAGCAAGCTGTGCTGTGGGTGCTTTTGTTATCTGCAGCAAACCGAGCTGATGGAGCTGGGTGCAGTCATTTAGAAAAGTGATTTTTTAAAATTTTTTTCTTCTGCACAGGAGCCTGCCTCAAGTATTTCCTGAGGCTTTTCTCAGAAACTGTATCAAAGCAGCAGGTTAGCTAGTGTCAGCTCCCTCAACGACACTCAGAATTGAGCACGATGCTACTCCAGCAGCTTTAGACACATCCCCACACTGGAAATGTCTTTGCAGAAATCTGCAAAGGTATAATATGACTTTGTGGGTCTTTTTTCCTATAGAGGCAGAAAGAAATAGAATACTTAAAATGCCTGAGGGACTCCTTACTGCCCTGCTTGAGATTACAGAGATATGATCCTTTAATTTTTAGAAGATGTCCCACTCAAGAATCTGTATTAAAACAGCATGAAATTTCCTACACAAATAATTGACCCACCACCAGCATCCTACACATTACAGCATGAGGGGAAAGGGTAGAACTATGTTTTGGGCTAACACCACCCTGTTCGTGAGTCTTAACATGCATTAACATTCGTGAGTCGCAGCCAACCATCATTCTGGCTGAGTGCATGAGGGCTGAATTGCCCTAGGCCAGCTCCCCCAAACTGGGCTTCAGCTGTGCTGTGAGACCCTGCGGGTTATATGGAAGCACCGTCGTCCTGTGCATCTTGCCCCGGCGGAAAAGGGAATCGGAGGCACTTCAATGCAAGCAGGAGAGTCCCGGCCTTCCCAAGGCACAAGTCCTCTTCAGCAAAAGCAATGTGCAGACTTCAAAACCAGCTGCTGCTTCTCCTTGAAATCGTGTGTGTGATCACAGGATCAGGCGGATCTTGAGGGCATTTCGTTAGGCCTGTCCTGAAAGTCTAAGCTATGTAATACAAGACCGTGGTTTCCGACCTGTTCCTCTGTCAACAAACTGTGAGCCACTGTATGCCAAAGTCAATGAGAGGGCCCTGGTGAACATGACCAAAATTACGATTTCCACCATATAAAGGAGGTAAGATCATCCCAAGAAGTAGGAAGGCTGAGAGGGACAGGGCTTTGCTTAGCTAATACCTAGCAGACTAAAGCCCTGGGCCCAGAAAGAGCACAGAAGAGGAGGCGAGGGTGGCCCTAGCCCTGGGGCTTTTGCTTCTCATGAGCTTTGGCCGCTCGACTTGCATCTCTTTGGAAAGCTGATGAGTGTAGCTCCACACGCTGTGGTTTGGGCCTTGTGTGGCGTTGAGGAGGGCAGCTGTGAGGCCACCTCCTGCTCCCTGCTGAGTTCCCCTAGGGTGTTATCTTCCCCAGCCTGTTGCCCCTGCTCTGCCCCAAACGGGCTGTTCTCTAGTGGGCAGAACCGCTTGGAAAGACACTTGTGGAACGGAAATGTTGACATAACCACAGGCATCTCCTGCAGAGTGACCAAGGAATGGGAGACGGCAAAGCCAGGCCGGGCTGGGAAATCCTCCTGCTCATGATACGTGAAAGTACAAGGCAGAATAGTCAACTTTTCACTTTTGAAGTGTGGTTTGCAAAAAATAAATAGGTTAAAGAGTTAATCTACAAAAATAAGTAACTAAACTTTCAGCTTTAAGTTAAGCTCTCTAGGAAAATCAAAAATGGGCTTGGGATTGTAAGTGGCACTTGCAGTTTGGGTTTAAAAAGGCTTTTGTGAAGGCTGGTTTATTTGTTGCTGTTTGCTCAAGCACTTGAAGTGTTGTCTAGAGTGAGCTGCACTTGGTGTTGAAGGCTTTTCTTCCATGGTCGAAATTTATTATTTAATGGGTGGGATGAGGTTTGATGGTGAGAATCAGTCTCTATCTTCTCTTCACCTGTGCTGGCAGGGTGTGAGGCACCTCGCAGCCCTCCCAGAGGATGTGCAGGCGAGGAGAAACAAGACTCATTGGGGGCTTGCTAGAAGAAGGAATTTAATGGCTCATTACAGGTCTCAGGGTCATATTTTGGGTTTACTTTTGACTTGAGTCTCTGCGAAGTCATTTTGAAGCTCCCGAATTTGTTGTCTCAGACCTATTGTGCTTGAAAGATCCCAGACTGTTTTCTGAAATGCAACCCATTTAAATTTCCATTTAGTTTCTTTGGCCTGGCAGCCTGGTTTTGCTGAGCGCCGCCCCTGCCTTCACCAGCAAAGCGGGCAGCTCCTTTCCTGACAGCTTCAGTTGTTGATAGCGAGTACAAGGGAGTTAGCAGGACTCGTTCCATCAAGCCGAGCTCACTAATGTGTTCCAGAGTCAAAACAGGGGTGAAACATCTGCTTGGGCTGTGGAGCTGAGCTCCGTGCCAGCTACAGCAACCCAAACGCAAAGGGGGTGAGATGTCGCGGTGGCCTGATCTGCGTGTTCACGCCTCGTTACGCTGTTATTGAGGGAAATAACACTGTCACCAGCACCAGCAGTTAAACATGTTTAATCTGAGTTTTATACTAGCTGTGCAGAGGCTAAGATCTGCCAAGAGGAGGCTGAACTCAGGTGTTCTTGCAAGCACTGTGAGCTTGGACCCTGCAAGAGAAATCAGGAGACTTTTTCCATGAGTGCTTAATTTCTTTAAAAGGCATTTGACACCTGTTACGTATGAGAAAGCTAGTTGGGAGGTTTCTTGACTTCTCTGGGGTTAATATTCGTTACTAGCACGACAGAGATGCCTAGAGAGGCATTGCCTGGTTCGCTTGCATAGGCAGTGGGGACCTGTGTGTGGTTTGTGCCCAGGCAGGCTGCTTGAGCCTGAGCAGTCTCCATCTCCAATACGACATTCAGGTCTATGAGATCAGACAGTTCCTGCTCTGCTCCGCTGTCCTGACCACCTTGATGCCACCTTCATGGCTCTAAAGGTTTTGTCACTGCCTGGAACACCCGTGGGAGCGGGACCTTGGGAGCGTTGCTGATCCCGTGCAATGTTGATGAGACTTGGGGGCATGCGAGGTCATGCCTGTACAAGATGTGTCCTTAGCAGAAATACGGTATGTGAGCTGAGGGGAGGAAGCCACAGCTGCATTTGCCTCTGCAGAATGAGAGGAGCAGAGTGTGCACGCACTTTGGGTGTATCACACAGCGTTGTGTTTGCATTTCAGACTATTAAGTCCTCTTCAGTTTGAGGGATACATTTTTCGACTGATTTCTGAGGAAATTTCTCAGGTACCGTGTGCCATGCTATGAAGATAATTGTCCTTTTAACGATGTAATCCCAGCTGAAGTGCTGGAAAATGCACATTCTTCTTTTTTTGCTGAAGCACAGCCTGTCCTGCAGCTTCTCCTTTTTGCCTGGAGCTTTGTATTTACGTAATCGTGGTGTGAAGCTGGGACAGGCTTGATTTGCCCTGACTTTAATGGAGCAGAAACGAGCCCTCCTAGCATGAGGCAATTTAAGTCCTGTGTGTCTTGGATGTAGCTGCTGTCACTAACAACCTTTCCCGTGTTGCAGGCTGCTCTCAACCCCCCTTTAAATTTTCTTTAAGCTGAATAGTCCCAGTTAGTTCAGGCTTTCCCTTGTAAATCATGTTTTAGAGTTCCCTTTTGGTCCTCAGGTTCCCTGAAACAGGTGCCCAGGTGTCTCGTACCAGCCACTACGTGAACAGAGCACAGTGGGAACAGCTCTGTGTGGCCTGCAAGCCAAATTCCTCTTTTAGGGCCTCTTCCATGATCACGTCCAATTTCTAAGGTACTCCTGAATTCTTTCTTACACAAAACCACTATAGAAGCAGTCTGGGTTTATTGCTAACAGTCGTGGCTATGCTCTCTTGCATACTGTGCAGCATCTTCCTCACCTTGCAGCCCACTTATCTGCAAGATATATTGCAATTTCTCATAAAAATCTCAGCTATAGCACCTAATGGCAATATGGGCAGAGAATTACGGGAGCATTAAGGCTGTGGGCAGGGTGAATGTGCCTGTTCACAGAGCATTTCCCTCTGCACACAAGGTTGGGTTTCGCTCATAGGGGTCAAGGCTTGTGCGGCCACCAGAAAAAACCCACGTGTATTTGAATAGCTACAGGAAAAGCAAGCAGGAAATGCAGCCTTTGGTGTGACTGATGTTTTTCAAGTGAGCTGCTCTGCTGAGCTGCTTTTATTTTTAAATGTCTAGTGAGAAGCGATTTGGGGCCTCGAGAGATCTGAGTTTATGGCATTCTTTCCTACGCAATATTACTTCCATGGCAAGTGTTCTCTAGTGGGGTTGCTGCTGCTTCTTCCCTGCTCCTTCAGATATGAGCAGATTCTCAGATATGATCTGGAGATATTAAAACAAACAAAAAAGCCTCAAATTTAAGGCCAGTGGTCAGTCTCCAATAATTAGAATGAAGGAAAGGACATTGGGCAACCTGACTTCAATTTGTGTCTCTTCCTTTTTAGTAATGGTCTAAATTTAACCTGTCCGGAGTTATTTCAGTGCCTTAGCTGATCAGTTTAACACAGCCCAGGTCACCTGCGGGGTATTTTTGCCCGTCCAAGACTTGGCAGGTTTCAGGAACAGCAGGATGTAGCCTGTGGTTCACCTGGAAGCCCAGGCGATTCCGAGGGCGGTCGATTGGCTTCCGAAGGAAGCGTGGGAGGCAGCCGGGAGCCAGAGCCCGGCTCGGCGCCAGGAATAGCTCCGCGGAGCGCCGTGTTTTGCACTGGACTGCGGCTGCAAGCTGTAACGAAAGAGAATTTGGAGCTTGTTTTGGAAAAACACTTGCTCGCGTAAAGCGAGCGATTGATTTTTCCGTCCTTGTGATGCAGAATGGTCCTCGTTTTGTCAGGCCTGAGCTTGAAGCCTCTAAGCGAGGATGGGAGCGAGGTACCCGGGACTTGGCTGCAGCCAGCCTGGTGGGTAGAAGCCCTCCCAGGAAGCAGCTCCCCGCTAGGACATCCCCCTGGAATTGCTTTTCTTGTCTTTGGGAATGTCCTTGCTGCAGTGGGTTATGTGCAATCCCACCCAGAAATAGCGGAGTTAGTCTTCCAAAAACTACAAGGAATACACATGAGAAGATAGTTAGCTCTGCCTCAGATTCTCTGTTTCTGTCATTAGAAATGCGGCGGTTTGTAGGAGATTCATTGGTCTGCTCAGTGGGTAACTCCTGCATTTGATCACTTGGCGGTGCTGTCATTTGGCCATAATACATCCAGAGAACCAGTGTGTCGTATTCACAGGTTGGGTTCTCTCCACTGGTCTTTCAGGGACTGAATAATTTCAAAAATGCCTTAGGGGATGTTGAGCAGAGACCTGGGGTTCCTCTGGATCCCCTCCGCAGTCAGCAGAGGACCTTCTTTCCCAAGTCCCAGCTCCATGATGATACTTCGTTGTTAGAAGCCGGCACACAGAAGTCCCAGTAGTGAAAACAATAATAACTTGAATAATAACTTGAATAATACCTTGGTTTTGCCAAGGGAAGGTGTTGAGGTGAGACAGCGGCTGTGGTCGGAGCCACGGGGCTGCGCACAGGAGAGTGTTTCTCGAAGCTGTATAAATCCCAACCCTATATGAAAGGAACAATGCAGTTTAAACCTCTGTGAGTAAGCAGTAAAAACACTATTTTAAGCCACAAACGGCCAGAAGAATGAAGTCCTAAATTAAAACTCAGAAGAGGAAGTAGTCTTGGTATCATGACCTGGGGGAAGAAATGGGTGTACTTAATGTGACATTGGAGAAGAGTGGAAAAACACCAACAAAATCATTACTGCTTGGAAATATTTTGTCTCACTGCGTTTCTTGCCATTGAGGAGCAACGAGGACATGGAGGCACCCAAACCTTTACCTCAGGAACTTCATGTAACACAAGTACGACAATTAAAGGCTCGATATATTTAACCTACCCTTTTCTCTCCCAAGAACAAATAATACTTTACTGTGTGGAAATATTCTTTACCTGTCCGCCTCCATCTCCTGTCCAAGTGAAAATGTGGTGTAAATAACCGAGGAGCTCTTGCTGGAGATCCAGAGGAATTAGGCGCAAGACCAAATATTTAATGGATATTGTAGTTACTAGGCTAAGTACTAACTGCTTCACTGAGAGCTTCAGCACCAACTAAAGGGTCCTTGTGAGAGTCTGTTCCAGTGCGTCATCCTTCGCGGAGACCAGAGACTGGCAATGGCAGGAGGACAGAGTCCAGCCTCCGTGGGCAACTTCCCAAAGTCGGGCATTTCCCTTGCCTTCATCCGTGCGACTTCTCACTCCACAGGGACGTCGGCGGGGTCGCCCAGGCTTCTGCCACGTTGGCTTTGTTGCTTTGCTGCTGAAGAATCGTTGCCCCTTCGATTCAGCAAGTTGATCTTGTACACGTGAAGTCACTCTTATAGCCCCATATAGAGGGAGAAATGAGTTTTAAATGGGCCACTAGGAGAAGGTAAGGATGCACAAGAAGGAGAGAGAAACTTGGGATTTTTTGACTTATCTGCAAAGGAAGCTGACATGAAGTGGGCCCCATGCTTCGATTTTATTCTCTACAGGCTGGAAATTGGGAAGAGCTGCAGCAAGGTGCCAGGAGGCCAAGCCACGCAGGAGAAGAAACAGTTCCCTGGTTTTGGACTCCAGAGCATTAGTGTAACAGTTGTGTTAACAAACATGCTGAAAACCAAAACCGTGGAAAGGTTTTGGTTGGCTGTTGGTTAATATTTTTGCTCCCAAGTGAATCTCCATCTGAGTTTGAAAGCTCTGAAGAACTGAGCTAATAGAACAGTTGTTCATCATACCAAGAGCTGTACTCTAATAATAGTTAATAAAATAAAAATTCTGCAGGAGTAATGTGTTGCTCACTTCATACCTCATCTTTTTTTAAAAAGCAAGGAAGAAAAATCCTGAGATAAAGAGTAAGCTAAAATAGAATAGTTAATTTGGGAAAGATGCCCAGCAGTGGCTCAAGTTGGGTATTAGCCTGTAATGTTTTCATCTATTCTTTCCAATTTCCAGCTCTTAACTTTTTTCTCCGCTATCCCTCCCCCTCTCTTGCTATTAAAATGATAAAATATCTTCCTAAATAAGATAATAAATATCTTATTAAAAAAAAAAACTCACAGAAAAAAAGGGCTGGAAGACCTTTGCAAATGGTATGTGGCAGCTCTCTGTTGTTTTGCAGACTATATGCTATATTTATTTTGCATCCTTCCATGGGGAATGTTCCGAGGCTATGTTCTGACACAGGTTGAGAAGGGAGCACAACAATAAAAAGCAAGCATTCCAATAAAATAAATAAAGTGAAACTAGTGCTTTTTGTTTTTATTTTTTCAAACATCGTGATGAATTTGCAGTTGTGACAAAAGACGCTGCTTTAGGCCTTTCTCTATTGGAAGGGCAGCAAGCATGAAATCCCCGTGTGATTCTTTCTCAGAGAGAGTTGCTGTGTCTTAAAATGAAACCACCACCTTAGAATGTATTTTTCAGATTTAAGTAGGAGGGTTATCGCATTAAAAAGATCAGGAATTTAAGCATTTAATTTTTTTCCTTTTCAACTCGAGACTCCTGTATAAACTGGTTAAATTCTGTGACTTGTATATAAGCTAGTTAAATTCTGCAATCTTAAGTCGTTGTGCATACGTCTCAAGTTTGGCACATTACTTCCCATGGCTGGACAAGGAGCCCAGCATTGCCAAAGCCAGGAGCATGGTGTAGTCTCTCTCCTCCCTCCCTGATTATTTATTTATGCATTCTGATCCATAATAGCTTAATAATAGCCCTGAAACAATAAGATAATTATTTTGCTTCTTGGGTGGTTAAAATTAACTGCGCTCATTGCATATTTATTTTGTAAAAGAAACAAGCTGTTTAGTAATTGCTCAGGAATACGTTATCTGCATAATGTTCTGTTTCTAAATACGGGTTGCATGACCATTAATCTGTGCCAGCAGCAAACAAGCAAGCACAGAGCAATATCTGATGCAATTAGTGTTTCCCTTGCATGCCAAAGAGAACATCTGGCCCAACTGGGGTGTTTTAGACCAAAGTTGCCCTTCTGTTGGGGTCCACACTCTGTGGGCACACAGGCTCGTTGGTGGATAAACACTCTCAGGCTTTGGAATCATCTCTAGGCAGGTTGGTGGCTCTTGTGGATTTGTTGCCAAGGTCCTATGTGCTAAATGACACGCTTTCCTTTAAAATAAAATAGCCTCAAATCCTCTAACGTTGCTTTTTCTGCTTTGTTTTGCCAGCCCCCGCTGGTGCAGGCGATTTTCAGCGGCGATCCAGAAGAGGTGCGGATGCTGATCTACAAGACGGAGGATGTCAACGCCCTGGTAGGTGGCCTGGCTTTGTACGGCTGCGGTGTCACACGCACCGTGCTCCTGAACTGACACCGTGACCATGTTCGTCACGTCCTTGGTAATTAACAAGTAACCAGGTGGAAATTAGTTGACAGTTTAGGATTGCTGCCACGAACGGAGTCCTGATTAGATATCTGAAATGTAATTACTTTCAGCAGGTGACATATAGTCCCCTATACATAGAATAATTGCTTCAAGCGAACAGGTCACTCTGGGACATGAAGTTGCATACTTTGACTATCCAAAGTTTCCTTTTGTGAAGAGTCTTTACAGACCAGGAGCTTTTATTCAGCATTTGGCTGCATTTGAAATAAAACTTCATTATAGGTCTCAGCAGTGAGAGTAAAGAAGCTGTATCTCAGCCATGATTTGCCCACAGAGGCGTTGATGTACTTTACATTGGCTTCTTTCTAGCCCGAACAACAGCAAGCAGCTCTAAAAAAGTAATAGTTAAGCATTTTAATAGGGGGAAAATTGGAAAAAAAAATGCAGAAGCTCCCTTCCTCCTTTGAATGGGCTTCTCCTTTTTGATTTGTACTGTTAATAACGAACCCTCATAGTCTTTTGGCTGCAATTTGTGGCCTTTGAAAGTGGTAGGAATACAAAGCCAAAAATGGTGGTTTTACATGTGTTTCCTGGACTTCTGCATCAGTCTTTTCTCCATGCCCTTTTCTGACAGAAAGCTGCTAGTTTATTTGTAGCTAATTCCAGCAGTTTGCCTGATGTAGTCTTGGCACGGCAGCTCCTGCAGGCAGTGTGGTCCAGACAGGTGGCTGGAGGGAGGCAGAAGGAAGCCGGGGAAGAAGAGGAGATCCTGCAGGTCCGGTTACCTGCAGCTGCGCTGCCCTCCTGCCCAAACGAAAGGCAGGATGTGGATTTAAATGGGGAAGCTTATCAGAAAACAAAGACCTCGACGTTGGGCTAATTTCACAGCAAGTCCTGAATATTTTCTGGACATAACTTCCTGCAACTGCTTGCTTAAAGCATCGTCTTCCTTGACTTTCCTCAATATTTGTTTTCTTTTTTGATGATCTTATGAAAATGTCTAAATGAACACACTGGTCCTGAAGGTTCTTTTGTCTCTCATGTTGATTCTTCCAAATTGTATTTTCTATGCAAGATGATTGTAGACATCTCAAAAGTCTGGATATTCTTTGACTGCAAGTGTGGGTGCAATATGATATGAAGAGCCTGTATTTTGTACGTGAATACCATGGTACTTAGCAGAAGATATCATTGGACTTCAACATTTTTGTCCAGAACCCTGTAAAAGTTCATCTGAGAATTCTTTGCCTGAACAGCTATTTCATCAGGAGCAAAGAAACTCCAGACAGTTGCTTGGAGTGATTACAGAAACATCTGCCAATGCAAATTCTGAAGATTGTCTTTTTGAACACGTGTAGAAGTGTCTTTTTGAACACGTGTAGAAGTGTCAAATGCTCAAGATGCCACTAAAGAAATATCAAAAGGTTGTATGTTCCCCTGTGGTATGAGCTGGCAAGTTGCGTGGCTTGTTTATGCTTCTATTTTAAGAGTATTTTTAATTACTTCCATGTTAGTGTTTCTCTTGTGCTTGGCTGCTCACGTGAGAGGAAGTTCTGACACTGCTTGGCAGTGAATTGTACTTTGTTGCTCATTTTGAGCAACAAAGCTGTGTTAATATTGAAATGCTTCAAATGCAAGTAGGGGAGGAAATAAAATATAACTCTGCTTTTAGAGCATCTGGGATTTCTGAAGTTTTATAGGGAATGTTTTGGATCTTGTAACGATGGAGGTATTAGAAAGACAGAAGAAAAAGGCACATGGAGCAAGCTATGCAAACTTAGTAAAATATATACGTACTACCTAAGAGAAGATGCATTTCAGAGGAAAGAGCTGAGAGCAAATTGGAAGCCTTCGAAAGCTCCAGTTTTTCTTGTCTGGTAAAATAATTAAGATCTTCCTAAGGCCGGAAGCGTGTCTGTATAAGCACGGTGTTTATAGCAAGTGACTCCCGACAGCCCGGGGCTGCACGGTTCCCTTCCTGGGCTCTGCCCGTTTGGAGACGTCACAGGGATCGTGGTGTGTCCGGGAAGATGGGCATTTCTTCCTTTCTCTTATACTTCAGAGGGCAGAGGAATTTCGGGCTCCACTCGTGGTGCTTCCGGCTGCTCTGATTGCCTGGGATTTGTGGTCTGTGCAGCTCTTTTGCCACCCTGACTAAGTGCATAGAGTTTCAGGCCTTATGTGAAAAATTACTGTTTTCTGTTAAAGCAAAATTCCTTCCTCCCAATGTTAATTTTCATCTCCACCTTCCAGTTTCCCTTTAAGAAAGCAGGCAGCCAAACAAGAGAAGAGCAGAAGGCCCTCCAGCATTCCTCCCTGGAGTTACGTTTGCAAGCCAAGCCAGCCTCTTCTTCCTCTCCACTTCCCAGCAAGGCTGAGGAGCAGCCTGCTCCTGAGGAACAGGAGCAGGAATGGTTATCGGTGGAGGCAATGCAGTGAGGAAGGCCCCGGGAAGGTCTTAGGGAAATATGGACATTCACTGTTGCACCTGCATGCAACTCCATAGATTTACAGGATATATGCTGTAAAACAGGAAAATTATAAAGCACTTGGGATTTTAAGGAATTTCAGGAAATGAAATACTGAAATTGCTTTGGTGGTTGGTGCTGCAGCACAGCTCTGCTTGGAGCTACAGGCTGCATGGAGGCCGAGGTGTTGGGCACCTTCTGAAAGCGCCCATGGATTTCACACGTGCCGACAGGATCCCTTGGAGTCGCCGCATCCGCTTTGCTCCGGGGCTCTGGGCCAAGCCAGCACTTAAGGAGCAGCCTAACGTGGAGCCTCTGAAGGGCCTTATCGGTGGCTGTTTGAACACGTTGAGTGTGGAGCTTTCCACGTTGAGGCCTCCTCCCCACCCTTGTGCCTTTGGTTGTCTGCTCTTAAATGCTTCATTCCCTTTATTTCTACCTCTAAATATATATATATATATATATATATAGGATATATATATGAATATATAAGGTATACATATATTTATATATATAGGAGATATATATAAGGTATACAGCTAAGGTCAGCCTGTAGCATTAACTTTTCAGTGAGCTTAGACAAGCCATTAATATAGCTTTGGAGGGGAAATGTTTATCTTATCTTGGAGTATTTCTTGTACCCATTGTTTAGCTTATCTGTTGTCTTTTACTGACCTTTTGTTCCTTTAAAAACTGCACTTGAAGCAGGTCGGATTATTTGTCTTAATGCTATTTGTGACCCTCTTATCGTTCCTTTTTTTTTTCCCCCTTTCATTTCCTTTCCTTAAAACGTATGTTCAGATTTGAGATACTGCTGGACCTTTCCGTGAAATGACAAATTCTCTTTATTATTGTAGCATTACCGTTTGCTTGTTGTTCACATTACAGTGACAGAATTTTGCAGGATTAACATTCTGCAGTTCTGTTTTTTTCATCGGGAGTGCAGAAATTCAGCATAAAAACTGTTGCATGCCTGAAAGCTCCTCTCTCTATAAGAGCTTGTTTGTCCTTTAATATGTTGGCTTTACCTTGCTCACAAAAGTGAAATGCTTAGAGGTGGATATTACTTTGCTAATAGCAGCATTGCTACTTCAGGGAGGGGTTGGTTGGTTGTTTCTGACCCATTCTGACCCACAGCAGCCTCTTTCACTTAAAATGAGGCACCACAGATAAGTGGAATCATAAAAATTCCACTTATCTGTTTCATGCCCTTTCCTGCCTGGGCTATCAAGTTTCCATCAGATTCATACAATTTAGTATAAAATATTGCTTATATTCAAAAAAACAAAACAAACAAAAAAAACCCACCTTGGTCTAGAAAAACACTCGTTCTCATACAGGTAGGTATTTTCTCATATAGATACATAGGTAGATAGGTTCTCATATAGGTATTTTACATCAAACTGCTCTCGGTTATGTTGCCAAACTCATTTTTCACACAAGATAATGCTACAAATCCTCTTTTGAGTCTTCAGCTGCATAAAGCACAGCAAGTTTCTCGGATGGAAAGAAAAAAATGGATCCTTTCCTAAGCTGTTATAATTATTCTACCTAAGTCTAAGTCATGTCACTGCAATACTCGGGGCAGCTTCCAAAAGACACACACTTCAGAGCTGTATTTGGGCTTAGCATGAGGGGGATGCCTGTGATAGGATGGCGTTTTGATTTGGTTTTGAATGGGTTTATGTGCCTGTAAAAAGAGTATTGGACCAAAGAAAATTTCTGTGCAAGGTCTGGTGGGACTGTGTGGTAAGAAAGTTGAGACTGCTGAGAGGAGTTGTTTTTCAGACCTTGAATTTTGGTCTTTTACTGGGTGAGATTGCCTTTCCAATTATAAGCAGAAATACATGTAGAAAATAAAGCATTGCATAAAAATGCATTATTCTTTAACAGAGTTACTGGCTGAGTTTTACAGCTGCATGGGCTGTTGTTTTGCAGGATGCTGAGAAACGAACTCCTCTTCACGTTGCATCTTTCCTGGGTGATGCAGACATCATTGAGCTGCTCATTTTGTCAGGTAAGACAGTGTCTCTCACAGGTTTTCGCTGGTAAGTTATCCAGTTTCAAAGCTACAGAGAGTACCTAGTGGGACCTGTGTGACCAGGCTCAATTCTTACCAGAGCTGTCCACAATATTTTCCAGGCTAAGAAAGTATGTTTAAATTTGGTGATGTAGCCATAAAACATGTGCTGTCTCTGAGAAGAATTAATAAACAAAACATTTTGCAAACATGTAAAGCATCCAGACTGATAATACTTGTGGATTCAGAAACATGCTGGAGTCCATATTTGAAATGTGGGCTCAGTTCCTGGAATACAAGCCAAGAATTTCTATTAAGCAAAGATTATTATGGCGTAATAGGAAAATGATTGTGTTTGAATGAGTGTATTTACATTAGAAACATCATTTGAAGTGTCAAGAAATTGATTTGGAGGATAGAAAGCTGCAGTGTGATGTATTTAAGTGAATGAAGCAATTTGCAAATCATTTATAGAAGAACTGTTATTTTGGAGAACTGACTGATAACAACAGCAATGTCATGACCCATTTGTGGGTAGTCCATAAACAACAGAAAATTGGATGACTAAATTGTTTATCTAAACCCAATAGTATGTTTCGCTTCTTACTAGAGGATGTTAAATGTATGTGTTCAAGGCAGAAAGGTGGCAAGTGTATGCTTATACCCATGTGCAATATATCTTCATAGTTGTACAACGTCTTGCAATAAATTAGACAAAAAATATATCAAATGTTATTTGTAAATGTTCACATTCTCACTTCAAAAGCCTCAGTTACTTTAGATATTAGATTAACTACTTTGTAGGGGATTGCTAAAGAGCTCATCCCCTTGGATGAGCTGGAATGAAGAAATCATAAACAGTAACAGCTTATATATATGTGTGTGTGTGTGTGTGTGTGTGTGTGTGTGTGTGTGTGTGTGGAATATGGTAGCGATTTGTCCATAGGTGTTCAAAACACTTCTGCTGATTATTTTGCTTGCTTGTTTGTTTGCTTTCTCTCTCTTTTGGTGGTGTAGAGGCTGAAGCACATTCTTTAGCCAAGAGCCAAGAATTTAAGCAAAACTTATTCATGGACACTTAAGGCCCCATATTTTGCATGCCCTTGTTTGCATTGGCTTCAGTGGCTCCTTCTTGGATTTTTGAGGTCCACAAAGGGCAATAGACCTAAATTGGAGGGGGGAAAAAAAAAACAATTTTGCAATTTTGTAAAGGGAAGTAAATTTATCAGTATTCCTTGAGTGATAGGAATTTATTAATTTGTCTGATCTTCATACCAATTAGCTTTTATGGTATTCAAACTGCAGTGTGTAATATATCCCATATGTGCTCCAGACTATCACATAATTGCCTATTTATCGTCATGCAGACGACATTATAGAAAGTAAATCTTTTAGCCCTGACTTTGTTTTGTCTAGTGGCAAGCACGCTTCCACAGCTTTGAATTTCCAGTGGCGTCTATTAATAAGTCTGTGTAGTTATTTAGGACTTGCCTAGCCAAGAACTTGAGCTCTAAATCTTGCAGGAACAAGCCCCTCTGCAAAGCACCCAGGCTTTGCTTCCCAGAAATGGAGTGTCTGAAGGATAAGGCTTCTGCCCGGATACTTGGAGACTTACCAGAAATGGCTTTCTAGGTAACCACTGGCGTGGAATTTGTGGAGTGGATAGAGGAGACACATGCCAGACCCTCCAGCTGGTATAAATCACCCAGGTCCATGAAATGTCAGGGCTAAGTAGATTTACATCCGATTAATACTTGTGTGGTTCAAACTGGGCATCTCTGGCAAGGGGACTTGGAAGCGAGAGTGCCCCATGCGTGTCAGGATGAAGAAGAGAAGAGGAGACCTAGAGAAGTGTGAGACTTACAGGAGAAGGAGGTGTTACATAGTCCGGAAATGGAGCTTCTCTCTCCGCCTGTCCCAAGGCTTTAAGGCTCCTCTCTTTGGGATTAACAGTTTCTATTGCAGTATCCCCTAGGAGGAGATGGAAAGGTGCATGTTGATAACAGTATTATGAAGTTAAAGAGTGGAGTCTCCTCATCTGTTGACCGTCCCTGATTTCAGAGATTTAAACATCAGAATCTAGATTTATTTGAGATTTGTGGATTTGGCAAGTATGTTGGCACAGAAAATTGTAGAGGAAAAGAAATGTGGAAAACAGTTGAGGAACACAAGGCTGATGACATGTTGTGTATCATTTTATGTTTCTGGTATAGTTTTCCTGTATTTCCTTTAGCGGTTTTTTTTTAGGTCCTCCTTTAGCTTGTTGAAGGGATCAATGAAGGGCCTGAAGAGGCACTTTCCAAGTTTTCAGTTCATCCCATTCAGCCTTTGTAGTGTTTGAAAGCCGAGGAATGATACCATGTTTGTCACACACTGCTACCCCCACGCAAGCCCTTCTCCTTTGCTACTGTTTGCCTGTGGGGGTTATTAAAAGGGTAGAAATAATGCAAAAGAAACCCTAGCTAAGCAAATAAAGAGAATACAGAATAAATGTGTAAACCTGGAAAGGAGTATTTGTTGATCACTGGTGTTTTATCTGAAAGCTCTCCAGCTAAATCAGCAGCACACCGGGTTTGTTAGCATCATGAAGGCAGTGACCGTCCTTGGCTTGGACCTCTAGGAGTGCAGGGCAGCCTAGATGTGGAGGAGGATGCTAAATCAGGCCTCATGATGCCCTTCTCCTACAGGTGAATGCAGTTTCCTTGTTTATATAGATGCCTTAGCAATCACTTTATTGATGATCACACAGCTTTGCTGAGTGCCTTTCCTTGAGAGCTCTTGGGAGTTTGAAAGAACCTGTTTTGGCTCTGGTTATTGAGCAGCATTCCTAGCAGCGACTATGATTCAGAGGCAAACACCTTAATGTGGTTGAGAGATAGCTTTTGGGAAAGTCCTTTTGATTCAGGCACTGTGATGTATTGATTGCAGCATTTAGATGCACTTAAATTATGGTGAAAAATGAAGCTTAAGGATGTCTTTGTCCATGAAGTTCAGAGGTTCATGCAGCATAAGCATGCAATGCTTGTTTTTTTTTTTTCTAATTTTTATCAACATGTGGTAGTCTTTTCAAACTCATATTGCCCTGTGCAAACCCGAGAAGTACAACATTCTCAGGTTAAGTTTTTTTTTTAATTATTTTATCCAGTCCCCTTCACTGGGATCCTTTTAGGATATCACTTCAGGTGGGGAGCTTTAATGTTCCTTTGAAATAAATCTGTTAGCCCAGCATCGGTTTTGGAGGGTGCATTAGCAGCTGGCTGCACACAAAGCAAAAGGATCAGTGGATCAGTAGCAGCACCTTGTAAATCCCTATTTCCCTAAATCCCTCCTCAACATGAAGTCTCCCCATGACCTTCTGGTGGACGCGGCAAGCTTTGCTAAGCTGGAAGCAGTTTGTTACAGGGCTTTTCTCTTCTGGTGCCCTGGCTGACAGAGCTAGAAGGTGAGCTGCTGATTCAGACTGTCTCCCTGCTTGGGGCCCACACACAGCAGCAGCAACAACAATGTTCTTGTTAAACTGTTGCTCTTTTGACAGCTCTTTATCACCTGATCTAAAGGAAATTGCAAGACACAGGTGCAGACAGCAGATGTGTCATCTCCTACAGATCTTACTTCCATGATATCTAGGGAATACAGCTTTTCCTGCTAACATCTGAATCTGTCCAGCCCCTTTCTTTCCAAGTCTTGTTTTCTGTCCTATCTGCGTGGGATATGGCAATGCAATCCCAAGATTAACAGAACACCAGAGGAGCTGTGGCTACTCAGTATGGTTTGGCTCTTGCATGAGACCATCTGGGCAACACTTAGTAACCTGTAGCCTGTGCTGTTCGCTTGCAGGCGCTCGTGTCAACGCCAAGGACAACATGTGGCTGACTCCTCTTCATCGAGCTGTCGCTTCAAGGAGCGAAGTGAGTAACAATCACCCTGCTGTTGCAAGTAAACAACACATGGGGTACAAAAAAACAGAAACATTTAAAGCCGTGGGTAGTCTCATGATGCAAAGGGGAAAGAGTGTTGAGGGCACAGGGCCTTTAGCATTTCAGCAAGCTAAGAAGGACCAACTTTTACAAGTTAGGTGCAGCTCTCTACTGCAGTGTGTGCATTCACTGCTTATTTCTCCATGTGCTTGATTTCTCCTTGTGCAATGTTTTAGAGTACTGCAGTAAGTCATACTGAGCTAGTGACCCCATCTGAAGTGGAATTATCTGTAACAGGCTGGTCACATCATCCTCAAGCCACAAAATAAGGAGCAATATATCCAAAGGCATCCACTAAGTTTCCTGTTAGTTCTTTTGATTCATACATGAAGAGGGTTTGCCTGCATTTTTTTCTGCCTGACAACTAGGAATGTTATGGAATTATCTTGGGTTTTCCCCATTGTTATATTATGGTGAAATATCTGTCATGAATGTCACTCAGGCATGACTGACATCACCACACCACAAGTTTTTGGCTTTCCATTTTTGGACCTGCCTGTACGCTTTTACCCTGCTGCCTAACACGCGGCTGACACAGTGAACCCAACTGCAGATGGAACTGGCCACTGGGGATGGTCAGACGTGTGAAAGAGACAGAGGGTGGCCGTGGGCCAGGCCGATGGCGTCACCTCCGCAGCAGCCCCGAGCCTGTTTCTGAGCATGAGCCTTGTTTCCCTGCTGGCTGCCATCTACTGAAACCCTCAGAAAAGGTCACGTGAGAAAAGGCAAATGCTACAATGAGATAAAATGCAAAAAGAAAAGCATGTTGGAAAACCAAGCTTGGGCTTACGCCTTACAAATATATATGTAGCTGACGTCCTGGTGTAATCATTGCAACATATTTAGTTCTTTTTTTTGATGTGTTGGAGTATGCAACCTTAATTTTTAGTGACAATCCTAACTGAAAATGCATGAATTTTCATGATTTCGTGTCCAGTCTTTAACTCTTGTGCTGCTGAAACCCAGCTTTACAATGAGAGGTTCTTTGATGTTGTGCTGGCAGTTCTGGTCCCTTATAAAATAAATGACATAACAGAACAGGCTCTGTTGCTATTTCCTGGACAGTTATATATTTTATAAATATATAACTGTCTGTTCAGGACTATTAATAGATGTATCAGCCACAAGCTTCATACAGTTAGAGTTAAGAGATTTCACTAGAAAACTTGGGATACGTAGAGATACTGGGCATATTAGCACAGAGTTCCACACAGCACCTGCATGCTGCATGCAGATATTGAAATTATGTAAACAAAAGGGCCTGTCTCTTGCTCTCACAAGCCAGAAAATTAAAATTTCTTAAAGGCATTAATATTTTGGCCTCGAGCCTAGCAGAGCAACAGATTTGCAGATGTGCACAGAGGTGCAAACGCTTTAAAAAATTACAAATTATCAGCTCAGACTTTTCAGTTTTTATTATTTACTCTTAAAATTCCTCATTAACTTCTTTTCTTTCTTCCCCAAGAGTTAAAATGCTTGAATTTTCCCACTAACTTCTTATAGGATTGTCATCCCCATTGGGAAGATTCCCTGCAATCTTATCTTTAAGTGACTTTTAAAATAAAGGGCCTGTGAATCAAAAATATTCATGTTGAGACATCGACAGTGATGTATCATTGTAGGTACTTTAAGACCAGCAGTCTCACTAACGATGCAAAACCATTAGAGGCCGGTCTGCGGCACGGCCGTAGAAAATGAAATTGCTGGAGTCAGTTGAGGACAGAGGACTGAAGCTCTTGGTAATGGGTGCACGTTGCTGGAGCCTGCGGGCGCTCTCCCAGGCCTGTCTGGACACAAAAGTGCTATTTATACATATATATGATGTGTTTGTTACTCATTAAGCATCGCTGGCTGAATGTACTAGAAAACTTTTCAGCTTATGGAAAGAGAATAAGATCGGACACAGGATTAGAGCGCTCTCCCGCTTAACAGCTTAAGGGCAGATGCCTGAGGAGGAACAGAGCAGAGCTGATTGCAAATGCTTAAGTGAGTGGGTCTCTCAAGAGAGAGCAGGACACTTTCTCACTGGGAAATACTCGGTTCCAAACAACAAAATTAACCTTAAAACCAACAGAATTAACCTTAAAAGATGTTTGGTCTCAGGATGACAGAAAGGATGTGGCAGCAAAGACCCTTGGCCTGTGCTCAGCCCCAGGGAGGGAGGGAGCACCATGGGAATGAGGGACACCAGCAGTGACCCTTGCCTGTGATTCTCATATTGTTGCAAACCTAATTTTTTGTGCTCGCATTTTTTTTCATTTTTCCCATTTATAAATAAAACTTAACAATCCACTGTAACTTCCTTTTCCAAAATAGCATGCTGCTCATTTTGTAAATAATTTTTATAACTTACAGTTTTTATAAGCTTGAATAAATATTTTTTAAAGTAGTACATAATTATGATGGTTGTGATACTGGAAGTTAACCAACAGAACAGGCAGGGATATCTCTGCCCAGGGAGGCTGTGGAGGCTCCTTCTCTGGAGACCTTCCCAACCCGCCTGGATGCGACCGGGTGCCCCGTGCTCTGGGTGTCCCTGCTGGAGCAGGGGGTTGGACTGGATGATTTCTAGGGGTCCCTTCATCCTCAACCATTCATCCCCCTCCATCACCAACAACCAGACCTCAACCATTCTGTGATTCTGTGATGGTTTTGTATGTGCAAAAATCCAGTAGGGAAATTTTAGTCCTGGTGGCGCTGGTCTAAATGATGGCAAAGCCAATGTCTACTGAGGCCTTTGAGTCACCAGTGCCATTTCACTAAGCCAGGAGGTTGTTTAGATGAGTTAGTTTTTCCCTTTCTCCTGGCTAGGCCTGATCCACAGGTAAAAATAACGTCGTTGCGAAGGTGGGCCCTTGTTTACGGGTGGCGCTGCGTTGCCATTGCAGGAGGCCGTGCAGGTGTTGATCAAGCACTCGGCCGACGTCAACGCTCGGGACAAGAACTGGCAGACGCCGCTGCACGTGGCGGCCGCCAACAAGGCGGTGAAGTGCGCCGAGGTGCTCATCCCCATGCTGAGCAGCGTCAACGTGTCTGACCGCGGCGGGCGGACGGCCTTGCACCACGCCGCGCTCAACGGCCACATCGAGGTAGGCCGCTTCATAGCAAAAAACATTATTTACCCACTTATTTGTGTTTCTTGTCTCACAATGTTCAAAAATGGCAAGAAAGGTGAACTGGAAGAGTAGGGTTCTGTTGATAGTGAGGCCTCAAAAGGAGGAGATTGGTTGTATTGCATCAGAAGAAGGAAGAAGAAGGGTGGTTCCTGTGAAATGGTGGTTGTATTGGCCTTTAAAATACTATGCTTTAGAAAAAAAGGGTGGTCTCACCATTGTAAATTTAAGTTTCTGTACTTTTGTATGGAGAGTGTCAGCAACGTTACCATTTGCTGTTATTAGCTGATCCTTTACAATACAGTGTATTAGAGGAGGTCCCTTATGCAGCTCTATAATTCATGTTTTGGGAATATTTTGCAGGAAAAGCAAGTTGCTAAATGTATTTTCCGTTCCATTCTCCTCCTCCTCGTATTTAGTACTGTATGATTGGCAATAGGGAAAGCAGCTTTTCATCTTTTAGCCATGGAGTGTAAATTCCAGTTTTATGTATGAAACAGCCTGGTTTCTCTCTGCATAGTCGTCAATGAGCAGCCTCAAAGGCCTTGACCACCCTTCAGAGCAGCATGCAGGAAATAGACACTCCTCGTTGAACGATCAAACTTTTATTTACCGTTATCTTTTATGTGTGGAGGAATCCTGAACTAATCTCTAAGAAAATACCTTAAGTGTGGCTTTAACTGTGTGCAATAGTTCTCTCTAAGGCCTGTTTTACTTGTAGCTTGTTGTTTGCTAAGCTGATTTTGAAGGATGCCGAGGTCACAGCTGATGGGAGCAGCTCACTGTGCACTGTCAGTTTCCTGTGTGAGTGCCAAACTTCTCCCTCCTTGCAGCCATCACTAGTTCTGTCACTAATGCACACAGTTTTGACCAGTTACATAATTACATAATCCAAATACAAATCCATAATTACATCATCCAAAACTAAGGAATTGCGACCACAACTTTGTGACTAAAATTTTGCTAGGATTATTTGTTGTAAGCTATTTAGCGTCTGACTTACAAGTTTCATTATTTCTTTCAGATGGTAAACTTGCTCTTAGCCAAAGGGGCAAACATCAACGCTTTTGACAAAAAGGACAGAAGAGCTCTTCACTGGGCAGCATACATGGGTAAGCTTTGGGTTGTTATTCCTTTTTTTTTTAACTTACCATTGTCAAGCTGAACGTTTATGTTAAACAGGCAAGAAGCAGAGCTTTCCCTGAAAAGAGAGCATGGTGCTTAGCCTGAATTTGGCAAGGGTGGTGTGCTGGGCTAAGCAGAGAGTGCCCATTTATGGTTTTGCAGCTAGTGGTCTCAGTTGTCCTTTTAATGCAACTATTGCTTTAAAAGATCCTTTTGATCTCAATCCTGCCTCAGTGCATTTGGAGTTGAGAAAAAAAAGGTTATTTTAAGTTAGTTTATGCTGAGAACTACATTGTATAAAATGCAGATAAATGTGATTATATTTTTTGCTGTTGATCCTTGTTTAAAATAGCCAAACTATGATACTGTTAGAAAGTACCTTATAGCCTTTCCTTCTGTCTGATGCAAATTGTCATCTTCTTTCTTCCATACTGGGCAAGAGCAACTCATTCAACAATTTAGAATATCAGCGATATTATCAAGTAGTTCTTTAAAAAAATCAAGTTACTTCATTGTTTCATTTAATTTAAAGACATGATTTGTTGTAGTGGAGCATTATAATTTTTTAAAAAAAGTTAGAATTACGTTTCTGGTGATACTGATCATTGTAATTTAAGATCTTTCATGGTCGTCTGACAATATATTTCAAGTTATAATGTCTTTCCCAAGAAGTCTTTCACATGATCATTGAAATTCTTAATTTTAATCCTGGCACTTCTGGAAGTGATAAAATGGAAATTTTCAAATGGTTAGACAAGACAGTTTTCTTCTTTTTTTGTTTGTTTCTTTTGTTTTGTTTTGATATGCACAAACAGATGGAAAGACTCTTGCAACAGTTGTGATTTGGCTTTTGAGCTAGTGTGCTTTGAACTCTGCTCAGGAGAGGTGAGAGGTTTTTAGACTGTACTGGGCAATTCTACATCTCTTTTCTTCCTCTTACATCTTTTCACAAAGTCATGTATAACTTACCAAATACTTAGAAGAGTTTAAAGCCTAAACTCAACTTATTTAGAAGTCTGTAGTGGAATTTGGACAGAACTTAGATAATGAAGTTGAAGCCTCTCATTCTAGCCCTCAGTTATTTGCCTGGATACTTTAAAATCAGGAGATGTAAGGACTATCCCTCAGTTTGCTTTGCTTTGATTTTTGTGGTTAGAGCCCTCTTGGAAACATTTGATACCTTCAGAGAGAAGGAGAAAGTAAAGGAAGAGCTGACTCAGAAGCTGCGTTTTGAAACGCTCAGCTCTCTCCCTCCTTATTTTATACAGAGCCTCATTCAGCGGTGGGCGTTTATTCCTGAAGTAGGATGTTCCATGAGTCTGCTAGTCAGCTCTCTGTGTGACTGTTGAAGCTATTATGATGATTTTAGTCTGCAGACTAAACAGATACATACAGCAAGTTCATATTCAAACTTTTTAGATGATATATTCATCATTTTTGCATAATTTTTGTTAATAATAAAGTTATGGAGAGACACAAATTTGATCCAGAAATCAGTGAATTCAGTGGAAAATCGTGTATTGATTTTGGTAGGCTTTGAATCAAATTCTTCACTCATTTGACGTCCAGTTTTCGGTTCTTGATGCTGGTGAAAAATCTTTAACTTATTTATTAAATAATATATATTTATGTATATATATATGTATAAAAATATAAAATATATATTTTGTGAAGGAAAATCTGAGTATTAACAGTTGGATTTACAGATGATCCAGGGTCATTGTCAGAAAGGTTCTTTTGGGGGAGATTTATGTTGACATATTCCTGTGCTCACTGTTCTTTCTGCAAGAGGGAGAATGAAACATGAACTTCAAAGAAAGAGGAGTGGCTCTGTTTCTTTTTAATAACTGGAAAATTAATATGCTAAGGGAAAATTTGACAGATGTGATGAAAATAAGTATATATCTTGTGGATTTCTTGACAGTGCATGGAGCTTGGATTAAAAACATTTATTACTGCTTTTAAACTCAGAGCATAGTGAAACGGCAGTAAAAAGGGCAACGTGTTATCAATAAAATCCTAATTTAGGGGAAGTGACGCAGTGGGATGGTACATGCCTTGATTACTGTCTCTTATCTCTTGAAGGTCACCTGGAAGTTGTTGCCTTACTGATCAACCATGGTGCAGAGGTGACTTGTAAGGACAAGAAGGGTTACACTCCACTTCATGCAGCTGCATCCAATGGGCAAATTAATGTAGTAAAACATCTCCTTAATCTGGGTGTAGAGGTACATTGTGTTTTGCTCTCTCTGTGGTCCAAGTTGAAACCCAGGCAGTTCCATCTCCATGTGAGGAAGAACTTCTTTGCTGTGAGGGTGCCAGAGCCCTGGCACAGGCTGCCCAAGGAGGCTGGGGAGGCTCCTGCTCTGGAGATCTCCCAAACCCGCCTGGATGCCACCCTGTGCTCTGGGTGCCCCTGCTGGAGCAGGGGGTTGGACTGGAGGATTTCTAGAGGCCCCTTCCAACCTTAACCGTTCTGTGATTCTGTAGTAACTACCTTCAACTTTGACATTCTCCACCACTAGGAATGTGATCTTTTTAGATGGATAGGACTTGTGGAGGAATATTCAAGTCAACCCTGACTCTTTTGTACGACCTGTCTCATTTTACAGAATGGCAGATGAATTCTAAGCCGGTCATTAAGAAATAACATCTTAATTGTATCTTTACAACAGCAGAGCTACTGAAAGTGGGTTCTTATTGAAGTGTAATTTCTCCTTCCCATTACTCAGATACCTTCGCTCTCTTCCCAAGATAAATCTGTAAAAAATCTTAAGCCTGATTCCATTCACAAAATTTCAATAGAAATAATTATTTTTAAAAGATTTTGGGAAAATTATTTATCCTACTTTCCCTTTAAATGTTGAAGCTTTATGGCTTGTTAAGACTGTTATTTTCGTCATTAGCTAGTCCTGATATCAGTTTTAGGCTTTAAGTTGGCTTTTTAAAATTGCCAGTGAGGCAAAAAATTAATAATAGTAAATGTAAAGTGTTCAGAATTGAACTCTCTGGGTTTATATTTTTGTCTATGAAATTCACTGCTGAACAGTACACCCTTTGACAGCTCAAGCCTCCAGCTATTTCTGTTCCATTTCTGTTTGCAGTATGTGATGCAGGATGTAAAGCCATCAGCTGACACCTGTAATTTCAACTCCGTCTCCTTGTTTCCTTTTAGATTGATGAAATGAACATCTATGGGAACACTGCACTTCACATTGCCTGTTACAACGGTCAGGACTCCGTCGTTAGTGAGCTGATTGACTATGGTGCTAATGTAAACCAGCCTAATAATAATGGATTCACTCCCTTGCATTTTGCTGCTGCCTCCACTCATGGAGCGCTGTGTCTTGAACTGCTAGTGAATAATGGGGCAGATGTAAACATTCAGGTGAGACTTACATTTTAGCTCCTCGGTTTTATTGTATCCTATTTTGCATGTATCAAGAGGCTGGAAACTGTAATAATGAGGTGCAGTGTGGCTTTAAGTCCTTCTTGGGGGCACTGATTGATGGAAGAAGAGTGATGCTGAGAATATTAACCATTAAACTGTTCAGATAAGATCAATTTACAATAGAGAAGCTGTCAGAACCGTAATAGGTATAATGATAGCCTTAAAGTCTAGGCCAGCTGCTTTCCTGAACCACTGTCAAAATATAACCCTGGGAGCTTTGTCAGAATTTTGTCTCAGGGAGCAGGTAAAGCAAGGAACTATTCCCTTTGGCTGTTTGCCTCCCCTCAGCAATATACGTTTAATTAAACTTGAGTCTAACAAGTTCCTCTTGAGGAAGCAAGAACTCAAGCTTTTTTATTTGCATTTTCTTTATGAAACTTGTTGCTTTTTAGGATATCTGAATGCTCTTAGGATACAATTGATGAAACTGAAAGGGAGTTGTTTTTATCCATCAGAGAAGGTACTGGCATAGGTATCAGAAGACCTAGGATCTTGAGGTTTATGTAAGATTTTGGCTATTCTACTTTAAAGTCTGTGTATTTCAGTATCCTGTCTATTAAACTGATCTTCAAGCTTTTAACACCTATGGTAAGACCCTTGAGATCAGTGGATAGCCAGTGCACAACTTTAAACGCAGAATTATTAAAATGACGTTAGGAATTATGCTTGCCAATGAACATGAAGCTCCATTCCAGTAGACATGACGTGAGTGTTAAGTAGGTCACCCTACCCTTGCTATTTTTTCAACTCCTTGGCTTCTCCAAGCTCAGTTTCTTTCTCTAGACCACGGAACACTGTTCTTCTGTTCTCATACCTTTCCTTCCTTGTGCCTTACCTGTTTTCTAAACATCTTTTGTTTAAACATCCTGTTTTTCTTTAGATAGAAATTTATTAACCAAAACATATTAATATAGTAGCTTGTATTCTATGATGTATCTGTAACATACAAACATATAGGTTCTATCTCTTGAATCTCAGAAACTGCTGCAACTTAGCTTTGTCCTTCCTTTGCTTTTCTTTATTCCTCTTCATGCAATGAGAAGGGAAAATAATGACTAAGGGGAGATGTTATTTAAAAATAGTATTCAAGAACAGTTCATCCTCTATTGCTAGGCTTCTGCCAGGCATTGTGTACAGGCAGCGAGGCTCTGAGGATAAGTTGGTCTGCAGATTGTTTCTAGCTCATTGCTAAAGAAACTGTTACACTTCTGCAGTTGTTATCATGACCAGATTCAGTCCTACAGCCTCTGAAGCAAGTAGAGGTTTTACTGAGCAATTCTTACTGCTGTGAGATTTCGAATTGTTGCCATTGCTGTGTGTGCTTCAAGGATTGGTTTTGTTTGCTTTCTGCTAGAGTAAGGATGGGAAGAGTCCGCTGCACATGACCGCTGTCCATGGGAGGTTCACGCGGTCACAGACCCTCATTCAGAATGGTGAGTCCAACTGTTGGGTCCAAAAGGTCTGAAGGATGAAGCATGGACAAAACGGGAATTTTTAGCTGTTTTGACATATGGCAAAATATAGCGCCCTCTCAGATTCTGCTCTGTTGTTCCACTGTCTTGTGACAGGATTTTGGTTGTTAACAAACTCCTCCGTTTCTCCAGCTGGCAGTCGTCCATGTAATCTTTTGTGATCCTTACCCTGACAACAAGATTTGAAAGCTGTAATGAGGTATTTTAGCAACTTAGAGGAAGGCACAACTTTCTCATATAACAGAAAAAAAAATAAAAAAGCTTCCAAGAGCTTCTGATTGTTTGTCCTCCCTGGGGAGTGAGAGCTCAGAGTCAGAACTCCCTTGAGTCAGGTCTCAGACCCTTTTGTCTAACCCTGTGCATAGTGGCTCTACTCGCCTTGCCTCCCAGAGTTCCACAGCCTAGCAGACCTTCCTCACCAAGTTTTGAATAAATATTCTGGAAGATGGACCAGTGCCACCTTGTTTGTTCTAGGGCAGGAGACCACCAGGAAAGTACAAAAATTAAAAATAATAGAAAAAAATGGAGAAGAAAAAAAACCAAAAAGCCTGCAGTAACCCAGAATAGAATTTAGGATTCCTGATTATCAGTCCGCTTAGTTAAATGTTTATTTTGTCCAAGAATACTACAGAATATGATAAATGTTAGAGCTGGAAATCTGGCAGAGAACATGCAGACCACTATTTCTGTTTGTTTGACTACAAGCCCAAACTTGGACATCTCAATATCCCTCAAGAGAGCTGCTCTATGTGAGATCAATACTGAAGAGGGCTGAACAGATGCTTTACATTTACATAAAATTGTGGTTTTTGATGGAGTTCTCTGGTAGGTCGTGCTTCCTTCAGTAGGAACAAATTGCTGTCATATCACTCCTTGAATAAATAGTAGTAATAAAAGGAGCTGGAAGCAAGCTGAAAGAACATGTAGTAATGCAGTTTTTAGTTGTTTTCTAAGATATGCTTTCTAACTTACAGCTGCTGTTTGCTCTGTGTGGAGCCTCTGTATGAAAGTGTTGGCAACTCTGCCACTGTTCCTTCACAGGAAGGAAGAAGTCCCCTTTACTTTACGCAGTTACCCTAGGTCAGTTAGCAATATCATAAAGAATAATCTGAATAATTGACCTAACCTTTTGAGGTCACTTCTTACCCTTTTCTATCCCATGTAGGAATTAATAGGTTCCTAACACAGCGGTGCAAATGTCTCCCATCCAGAACTGAGCCCAGCTTGGCAAGGGCTGAGGGGAGGTACCAAAACAAGCGCAACTCGGCACCGCTCCTGGCAGCTCTCTTGGCCGCTGTCAGACACAGGAATTGGGCCTATAACTGGCCTCTTTTGGTTTTTCTTGCGTAAGACATGGGGAAGGCACCCACAGTGCTTGCAGTTTGCAGCATGGGCCTTCTGGATGAATTCCCTTTAGCATTGTTGCAGAGTCGAGCAGCAATGACTTGAAAGAACAATGGCAGCATCTCAGCAATTTGTTTTGGGGGTTTAATTCAAGGCAATGAGTTGTGCCTTTAGCTGAGCTGCAGGTCCAAATTGTTATTTACTACTCTGTGTCATTCTGTTCAGTGGTGAGGAAAAACGATGTCAAATATAGACGTAAAACTGGAAAGAATTGGAGGTGAAAATGCTGCTGCCAGATAATGTTTGGTGCCTATGTCTGACAGTTGGCAGCTTGTTGAGTGCTGGTATCTGGTCTTTGAAACAAATGTCTCTGTGGCCGGACTGGTTATGCTGCTTTCAGAGAGAGAACATTTGTAGTCACTAGTTCACACTTAATCTGACTGTCAAACTGTATGAAAACATCTTTTGCAGGAGGTGAGATTGACTGTGTTGATAAGGATGGTAACACCCCTCTGCATGTGGCTGCAAGATACGGACATGAGCTTCTGATCAACACCCTCATAACCAGCGGAGCTGATACTGCCAAGTAGGTTGCTGCAGCTGAGCTGTTTCTAGTTGTCAAGTGTTATGTCCAGTGCCAGCAAACACAGATTCTCCTCAGGTTAAAACAGATAAACATAATTATACTCCCCTTCAGTGGGTGACGTGGGCCTGAAATATGCATGTTGGGAAGACGGGAGGGCAGGAGGCGCTGCCAAGCTGTGAGGTTGTCAGCAGTGCCAGAGCCATTTCTTTTTCCTGAAGTATTTCACCACTTGTTTGAGAAGCTCTGTACCAGACACTTCCTATTGGGGAAAATAGTGGGGAAAATAATCAAAAGCCAGCCAAGAGAATTATGTGTATATTCCTTTCTATCTAGGTTAGCCTAATGTTCGGTGACATGTCATACTCAGTGACTATCCCTTGTGTTGTTTGATATGACACAGGATAATCGATAGAAAAGCAATAGTGCAAAGCAGATGTTGCAAAATATTTTTGAGTTCCTTCTAGCTGTAGAATTTACCTTGATTGTTGCAAAATATTTTTGAGCTCCTTCTAGCTGTAGAATTTGCCTTGATCTTTCATGGTTTGAGATCTTCAGATGGCTGAAATAATGGGACCGCTCCATCTGATTAGTGGATTTAGGGACCCTTTTATGAAGAGGAACAAGAAGTGGAAACCAGTTTAGGTAGTGTTTTGGGTTGTGGGGGTGGGTTTTTTTTAAATTTCTCTCACAGATATATCAAGACTATCCACAAAAGACATATATTGTGGACTGAAACAGTGGGAGTTGCTTGATTTCAACAAGTAGTTAAGTATTCATTACTCTTATGATCTGATCATAGTTCAGTGAAGTACCGGAGTGGTATATATTCAAAGCAGACAGGGGCAACTTAAAAACTTGCTTTGGGAAAGATTAAAATGATTAAATGGTTTGTCAAAAAAAAAAAAAAAAAAAAGGTAAACCTGCAGGTAAACATACAGGTATAAGACCAAAGCAGTGTCATGCCATAAGAGATACCTCTACCAGGTTTTTAATAGCAGCATCTTATTCTTAAATATGAATTTTCTGCAGTTAAGCACATATAAGTATATATACGTGCTTAAAAGTATAATTTAAGAAAATTAAAAGTATAATTTAAGTATACTTATAATTTAAGTATACTTAAAAATATAATTTAAGAGAGTTTTCTGCCTACAACATACCATGGAAATCAGTGACTACTTGATGACTTGATTAAGAAAACCTGCTTCCAAATATTTTCATTTGGGTTAATTTTGATTTTGAAGATACTTGCAGCTCTCAGTGTTTGATTTCCTTGAGGATATTTTATAAAGTGCCACTTTTGCCTGCATTCCTATATATAATGACTGTCACGGAGCAAATTCAAGAGGTGGAACAGATGGTCAGGAGGCATAGGTAATATTCCAGTATCCAGTGATGTTAGCTGAGGCCTGTGGAGTTTCAGTCACATGAAGATTTTACTGTCTGAATAAATGTATATTTTTCTTACCTATTTCTCCAGTACAGTAAGTCTCATTCTGTCTCCTTTTTTGAAGTTCACGGGGAAATGAGCAGCAGTGGGATAACCCTCTCCTGAGCTCAAGGTTATTCAGTTAGAGATTTTTATTTCACACTTGGGTCACTGGAATATTGTTCAGGAAAACAAACAAACAAACAAACCCCCCCACAGCCTTCTTCCAGCAGCAGTTTTTTGTGACGTGAGAAGTCAGCACTGAGATACCAGGCAGATGTAAGCGATGCTGCTGTCCTAAACAAGGAGGACTATGTGCCTTCATAGGTGTCCCTGAACTGGCTTTGAAGGAGAAAACTGTACAGCATTGCTAGAAGTAGCTGCTGACAGCTCAGTCAATCTTTGAGGCAATTGCATTTCAAGAAAAAAATATGTAGGCAGTGGGAGGAACTAGCTATGGAAGTATGATGCTGATTCAATAGACGTGCATTTTTACAGAAACCAGCCAAAGCATATGCTGGGTGGAAATCTTGACTAACAGGAAATAAAATAATGCTTGAAATAACTAGATGGAGGAGGAGGAGGAAAATGGCATAGCAATATAGCATATCCAATGGCAGCTTAAATGAATCCACAGCAAAAAAAATACAACCTGTTAACCTGTTTAGACAGATGCAGCAGCCTAGAGCTTATGCTGTTTCCTTATAAAGAACAGACGATCAGATAATATTTCAATAGCTTTATTCCAAGGAAAACATTTTGCAACTGGCAAATCTAAAATTCATACAGACCCACACTACACTGCTTAGTGTAGCATAGTGAAGCAGCAGGAGTGATGAATTCAGTGTGAAAGCGAACGGTGACACTGTGGATTCTGGGAAAAAAAAGAGTTTTGTAAAAATAAACCAAAGTTGGTCAAATGCATATATAATATAAAACACATGCAGTGTTGGAGAGAGCTATATATCTTTATAAACATCTACATTTTCTTTTTTGGGGATTAAAGCTCCCTAAGTCGTCATGATTCATGATGAACCTTTCATAGAAACAAGCTCTTACATCTTTGGATCTGTATCTGAAATTCTCTTGCATGCGGTGATCATGCTCTTCCGTCCATAAGTTATCTCACAGATATGAATCCATCTGCTATTGTTCAAGAGTTTGTCATTTAAAAAAAATTACTTTTGCTGAAGCAGCAGTAGATGCAAATCTCGTGGAGAAAGCTGGTTTCAGCACTTGATGTTTTATGTGTGCTTGGAGAACTGCCTGTAGAATAACATTTCTGGAATAACAAGGCGCTTTTTACAGAACAATACCAAATAGTGGAGGTCAAGATGTCTAAAACTAGGGGTCTTCCAAGAGTGCAAACCAGCAGCACGCTTGCTGACTGAAATAGGATGATTTGCTGCTTTAATAAGTATGTTCAGTATGCGTATATGTTTATGCCTTACATGTGCTAAGCACAAAACATACCTAAGGTAAAGACATAGGTATTTTGGCTAGAATCGGGTGTGGAAAGAGTGGACTGGTTGCACAATGTGCAAATGTGGCAGGAATAAACTGCCACATAGAAGTTCTTTGTGCTGGGCTTGATGTGACTTGGACCTTAGGAGACTCTGTGTAATGAGCCCCTTGTGCCTTTTCAGGTGTGGGATCCACAACATGTTCCCTTTACACTTAGCAGCACTTAACGCTCACTCAGACTGCTGCAGGAAATTGCTGTCATCAGGTAAGTGACTTGGCACGTGTGTGTGGAGCTTGAGTAACATGCGTCTGTGCTGCCCAAGGCCCTGGATATCCCCTGTTGCGAGCTGTTCGAAAGGCGTCCTGTGCTGCTCTGTGGTGTGGCGTCC
>VZSG01000246.1:485760-503141 GCA_013398315.1 Nothoprocta pentlandii | reverse complement strand
GGAAAGTCCTCCCTTCCACAGGACTTTCAGGAGATGAGCCCCTTGAGGCAGAGGGAGAGCCGGGTGTGAGGAGAGCCGGCGCAGCCAGGCTTGCCCACACCTTGGCAGCTCAGCAGGAGCCTTTTCCCCATGTGGAAAGGCAGCCTGGAGCGCCCCTCACCGCGGGGATGCCAGCAGCCCCTTTGATGCGCAGGGTGGCCCCTTTCCTCGTGTTCTCCCGTCCTCGTGTCCCACTGTCACAGCTCTCTCTGTAGGGATCTCACTCTGGAGCGGCAGGCGCGCGGTTGCGGCCGGGTGCTCGGAGCGGCGGTAGCTCCGTGGCTCCCTTCAGAGCCGGCACAACAGCCGGCTGTTGCCACAGCCCCCTCGTTCTGACTGTAGTTGCTTGTGCTCTGTTTTTTTCCCGACTAACCGATTTTTCTGTCTCTGCGATGTTTCTTGTGGTTTAAATAGGACAAAAGTATAGCGTAGTGTCCTTGTTTAGTAATGAGCCCGTGCTGTCTGCAGGCTTTGCCATAGACACCCCCGACAGCTTCGGGAGAACGTGCCTCCACGCCGCCGCCGCCGGAGGGTGAGTGCCTCGCGCCACGGTGCTCCCCGCTGCCCGGGGATCCAGCCAGCGTGGCCGTGCCGTCCACAGGGGAGTTTATTGTGGTGGAAGGGAAGCAAAACAAGTTACCATAAGTGCTGGTTGCTTCGAGACCCTCTTTTGCCATGGCCCTTGTGCAGGGGTTGCGTACAAGGCGAAGGAGAGAGAGAGAGGAGTGCAGGAGACTAAGTGTAGCTCACCTTCCTCCTTCCTTCCCTCCCATTTTTTGGGTACAAGTTTAAAAGTTTCTAAAAGAAAACAGTTTCTTTTTTTCTAAAGAAACTATGAGGAAGAACCTCTTTTCTGTGAGGGGGACAAAGTCCTGGCACAAGCTGCACAGGGAGGCTGTGGAGGCTCCTTCTCTGGAGATCTTCCAAACCTACCTGGATGTGACCAAGTGCCCCGTGCTCTGGGTGTCCCTGCTGGAGCAGGGAGTTGGACTAGATGATCTCCAGAGGTCCCTTCCAACCTCAACTATTCTGTGAGTCTGTGTGATTTTGTGAAAAAGGTTCACCAAACTAGAAAGGTGGTTGTCCTCTTGGAGTGACACATTACTGATGAATGATGGGGGCCCAGGAACAGGTGAAACTGTAGTTTGTAACTCTAATATCCAGATTGTAACTGTAGCATCCAGCATTAAATCGTTCCAAGTAATCAGCATTTGCAAAGTTAACCTAGCAGGAGTCTAGAAGTCGTTTTTACTCCTTGGGGGACCAAGATGGAGATCATAGAATTTTCACTGTTACAAGCATCTAATGAAATTGTTCCAAATGCTGTTTTTCTTGTGGTACTCTACTTGTGTCATATTATGAACAGAGGAGGTATGCTTTTTGCTAGAACGACATTGTTGTAGCCTCCAAATACTACTTCTTGCATATGGCTCCAAATCCAAAAGATTAATTAATGAAATGGGGGCCCAGGAAAGGATGAGAGGCCACATAAGAAGCAAAAGTGGCTCCTGAAAACAAGCCGTATGTTTTTGCAGTGCTTTACTGCAGTTGTCATCACTAACAAGTGTTTTTATATTTAGTACGCTGTGGTGAGTGTTTTGTAGAAATTTTATGCAGTAACAATTTTAGAACAAGGAGGAGCATACACCAGTATATTGCATCCAATCTTCTTGCTAGAGCTGTAGAAAAACATTCTTCTTTTTTCCCCTCCCTGAAACATGCCTGCACCTCCCATTACGTTGATAGGAGATGTATGAGTATTAGGAAGAGATTTCAGTGGCCTGCTCTTGTGGTTCTGAAAAGAAGTGATTCGTTGTCATTGTGAATGACAAAGGAGGCTTGGAAAGTGCTAGGCTCCCTTACATCATTTTCTGCTTTACTCTCATACATTTGTTTGCTTGAATTACAAAAGATGTGAGACTTTAGCTGTAGCAGATACAAAGCAACGGAGCCCAACCCATCTACTGATGTAAATGCAATATTGATAGAAAATGAGATTTAAGTATCTATGTCCCTTATTCAGCAAAGCACTTTAGCAGGCGCTTAAATCTATGTGAGCATAAATGTAAAGCTGACTGTTGTGATTAAAACTTACTGCAGGATTTGAGCAAACTTCTTGCTCTTTGAAGCTTTGCTGAATGGGGGTGGTCTTCATTAAATGTCACCTTTTCATTATTAGGTTGGCATTTTATAAGCTGGCAACAATTTCCTTTTAAAGTTCTGTTATGAAATAACCATCTCAGTGTGGGAAGCATTAGAGTATAGCACCTTTTGGAAATCCCCAAGGACTCTGAATTCAGATCATATTTACTTCTCCTCTTGAAATACTTCAGTGGATAAGAGTTCAGATTTTTTTTTTCCCTAGAAATAATGGAGTACATTGATAAAGCTCTATTAGTAGTTTGCTGTGGTTGCATTTGGCCGTACCCTCTTTCTGCATGGCAAAGAGTAGAACAACTTTATTTCTTTTGAAGCAAGGAGAGACAGCCGACATGTAAGCTGCTGTTTTGTTCATGCTTTTTCTTTACTTCTCTTTTCAGTAACGTTGAATGTATAAAACTCTTGCAAAGCAGTGGAGCTGATTTTAATAAGAAGGACAAACGTGGGAGGTACGTAAATTGTGAAGCTCACCTAATAAATAAATAAAATAGCAGATGAGCAAGAAAGCCTCAGTATCATTTGTTCCATGAAAAATACTGAACAGAAAAGTGCATTGGCCTTCCCTGCAGAGCTCTGCTGTGGCAGTTGCATGCCAAACTGACAGGTGCAAACTTCATTAAATACCTAACAACCAAGCTCACCCTCTTGAGCTTTCTGTTTTAAAAATAGCCAGGCGTAATTTTTCCTTATTGCTCTTACTGCCTAAATTCTTGTGCTTTTCTTCCCAAGACAGCACATGGGTGTTGATGGAATGGATTGCTGCTATTTGATATTCTTCCTAATTGCCTTTTTTGCCTTTTTTTTTTTTTCTTCTTCACCTATGTGAAGTGCTGCCATGAGTGTTGCTATGCTGGGAATGGAAGCAGAGTTTTCTCCCTCTGTTTTCTCCAGGATATTTACTTAGCATTTTGCCATATGCTTTTAAACAAAGCTGAAGGAGTCTGAAGTGGGAACGTAGTCATTCCTCAAAACTTTGGAGTGAGCTGAGAATACAGGAAGAGCTCTTGCCCACTGAAGGGCATCACTTGACTTGGCGCACTGCCTCTCACCTGGTAGCAGCTTGTGCCATTGTACAGTGATCCATGCGTTATCCCACAGTTATATGGGATGATTATGGACGTACCAACCCAGAACAGGTACAGGCACAGTGTGCTTAACATCCCATATTGCTGGCCATCCTGTGGCTTCCAAGGATACTTACTCATGGAATGGCAAGCTCAGGAGGTGGTTAGGCAATCAGCAGTGATTCTTGTTCCAATCCTCTAAATTTCCACAGTTGGAGCATGTCAAGTATTTAAATACTGAAATGAAGCAGGTTCAGAGCTGAACTGCCTTTGGGCTGATTTTTTATCTTACATCTTCCCCCAGATTAAAAGTAGATGATTGTAAGGGACAAATAAATGAGAACTGGATGAGGACTTTTGCATAGCTGAAGGAGTCTTTGCAAATTTCAGCCTTTTTGAAAGGCAGCTAATAATTTTTGGAGTTAAATCCTAACAGCATCCTAACTCTCCAATCCTAACCGAAGGGAGCTGCCACAGTGTGCAGCTGAAGCCCTTCAAACCAAGCAACTGGTGCCGAGCCTCAGCAGAGGCACGATTAAAGACTAAGACACATTCCCCCTCTTATGCAGCATAGCAGCTGGATTATCAGACTGCAGCTAACTCGAATTTAATTCTGTTCCATGGACAAAGAAGCTTTTAAAGTCTCAATTATGTGTGCATAATAAAAAAAAAAAAAAAAAAAAAAGCATGATAGTACTATGTACTATAACATACTATAAACATAGTACTATAAACAGGTGAATTTATTTGTGTGAGTGTGCAAAGAAGCAACTGTAAGGGAGAGGATAGTAAAGCCCATCTTGGCTACCATGCTTGGCGTGAGGTTGCATTAGGTGAGTGAAATGTCTGCAAGGTGCTTAAAAATACAGCTTTTCTATGCTCATCTTGGGCAGACGTTCTAGCTGAATGATGCACTGTGAGAGAGGGACTCTGTGCTTTGCTCTGCCTCCCAGCTGCACGAAAGTCACGTGTATAGAGAGCACTGGTAATAAGTTGTTTGCCAGCCATGAATTGCGGATCCCTCTGCTGCTAGGCTTGGCAGGTGCAGTATTTCCCTTATAGAAACACCAGAACCCCATATTGACACTGTGTTTTGTTAAATTAGCACAACTTAACATTTCTTTGTAAGAACACAGAGACCTAGTAACGTCCCTTAGAAGTCTGTACGAGTTTGCTTTTATCAGTCATGCTGTATGAAAATCGGAGATAACAAATTGTGCTTTCGTTCCAGGACACCTCTGCACTATGCAGCTGCAAATTGTCACTTCCAGTGTATTGCGACACTGGTGACAACAGGCGCCAACATCAATGAAACAGATGATTGGGGGCGTACCCCTTTGCACTATGCTGCTGCTTCTGACATGGACCGAAAGTAAGAAAGCTGATTTGCATTTCTTAATTATAAGTGTTTTGATAGATCAGTGTCATACTACTAGCAAGAGGATTCCCCTTAGATGTGCACATCTCTCCATGCTGAATTGCACTGGCTGTAAAACAAAGTCCCCAGATAAGGTGGGACTTCAGCTATGTAGTTTGCTTCTGAGGTGATGCTTGGTTTTGCAGTGTTGCCACCTTTTCCTACTGAAAAAGAACCTTTGCCTTCTGTTTTCCTCTCTTCTTCCTCACAAGAGGAAGATCACAGAGTTTTCTGCATGGGCTCTGCCATCCCTTGGGAAGGGAGGGAGCAAGAGGCAGCAGCAGGAGAGGTTTTTCCAGATGGACTGTAGCAACAAACTGTAACAGACTGTAACTGGCTGTTCTGCCAGACATGCTGGCAGAAATGGGATAGATCTACCCATCCACGTCTCCTCTATCAGAGCTCATAAAACGTTGACCCACTCAAAGATGACCCACAGAACATGCTGGTTTGGTCAGCTCTGCACCTCATCCCTCCTTCCAGCCCTTTTTCACAAGTCCTGTGGTTGGTCGCTGCAATTTCTAATTCACAGTTGGTTGTGTATCTTGGCAATCAATTCTTTCTACCATATAAAACAGACTCAGTTATTCTGTTAGTTCTCTCTTGAAACTGTTAGCCACCTGTATTTATTTCAGGTCTTCCCAATCTTCTCTTACTTCCCTGCCTCCAATGAATTATTTTCAGGACTTCAGGCTTCAATGGACTATTTTCTTTGATTACTTACATAGTAAAGTCTGGTAAGGGGGTTGATCTAGGGTTCATTCCCAGCATAATACTACCTCAGAGCCCCTCCAGGAAGTCTTCTGCATAACCTCACAGTAAAAGTTCGGTTGTCATAGCAGAACATCTTCTTAATCATTTCTTAACATCTTCTTAATCATTTGCTGTAATAATTCCAATGCCAGCAGCTTCTTCCCTGTCACCTTCAAACCTGAACTGTGCTGAATAGACAGCAGTAGGATCCTCAGAGGACTGCTGGAGAGGAACTCTCACAGGCAATGCGGTGTATGGTCATATGAAGGCTTTTGCCACTGGGTATTTCTAATTCTGTTGGTGCCAAGAACTGTGATTCAATATGTTGTTTTTCAGTCTTCCATTCGCTGTAGATAGGGCTCCTGCATGTAAACAAAGCTGATTTTGTAGGTTAGCACGATTTGTTTTTTTTTGTTCCGTTTCTACTGAATGGGGACAAACTCCCCAATTTAGGCAATTTCAGTCCAAAGCGTATTCACAGTTTCTAACTTAAGGTTTGGGCAATTCAAGTGGAAGGAGAATTCTTGATGTAACAAATATTAATTGAGAGGCCAACCTGCTGTTTCAGCTCTGTGGGTAGCTATTGGTGCTTATGGTCTTCAGAATGAGTGAACCCCTTTCTCCAATTTCAATAAATAGATGACTGGAGTTTCTAAGTATCTGTTGTTTCTGCAGTTCACCTCTTGTTCAGACACTTGGATACTTTGGGGATTTCACTGATTTGCACTGCATTGAAGACAGTTATAGGTTGGGCTGTTACCTGTAAACCTGATGTTGAAAATTCTGGTGAAGGCACAGGTTCTTTATGAGACAGTGAACAGACCCTGGGTTTGTAGAACAAACCATATTGCTACTTACCCACATGAAAAATGTCAAATCTTCCTATGAGAAATGGGAACCTGAGCATTAAACAAAGTGTGTACGTACTGTTCTGCCCTATACATAATCCATGCTGGAACTTACATGCTGCATAATGATTCAGATTAGCAAACTGTACTTCTACAAACCTTTTAACCCACAAATTTGTAGCGATTCATGCTAGTTTGGAAGTATGTAGTCTGTGGTCACCTTGGTGGCCAAGTACTGTCTGGGTAAAGATAGTAATCCTCTGTCAGCTGTTCATCTGGCTGGGATGCGTGGCTGCCAAAATGGTCCAGGAATACTAAGATATCCTCAGCTCTTTCAAGAATGCAAAGAATATATTCTGGGATATCCTTGCAGGGCTGCCAGGTATCTCACAGAAAGTGAGAAGAGTCAGTAACACAGCTAATGGAAGTTCAAGATAGACTAGAGTTGGAGTTTCCTTGAGCTCCATGTCTCAAGTATGAGAGAAATAGAGCAGTTTACTGTTGGAAGAAGCAAGTTCTAGTACCCCTGGGCTGCCCTTTGCAAAAGAAACTAAAGACAAGACATGGGAAAAAACATTACAAGAAGTGATGAGCAAACTGGGTTTGGTGGAAATCAGAGTTTTGTTTTGTTTATTTGTTTGTTTGTTTGTTTGACATTAACTTACCAGATGAAAAAAGCTGCCATGTTCTGGGTAACTTCCTTGTTTGAAAAACTTGCTACTCCCAAGCCTAGGTAGTGCACACATTTATCCTTGTCATTTTTACTGTTGGTTGGAGGTCAACTGAAGGCAAGACTGGGGATGGGTGGCAGACTTCATCAGACTCCCTGATGTGGTACTTTGAAAATAAGTTGCGTTTTTCTGTCCTCTGTGTTAAGAAGAAAGAATATTTTAGGTAACTCCCATGAAAATGCTGAAGAACTTGAAAGAGCCACTGAGCTGAAGGAAAAAGAAGCTGCATTGTAAGTTTGGTGTCCACACAGCATTAAGGCTCCATTCATGAAGAACACCACTGCCTTGAGCTGCAGCTTATGCTCCCTGTTTTGCTCATTCACTGCTCTGCTAAAGACAACCCTTAGCATTAATGAGGGCTAACCTAAAGAAAAAAGCTTTTTGCTCTTGGCTGTGACCGTATTTCTAAATAGTTTTGCTTCTCTGCTTTTTGCTCTTTCCTTACTGTAAATGTACTGCTTTACTAATTTAATAATTCTTCAGCATCGTTCACTTATTTTAATGTTTTGCACTGGGTTTTTTTTGCTGCAAAGACCAATGGCTTCCACAGTGCCCTTGCTCAGATTGATATTTTCATCTAGTTGCTTATTGTTTCCATGTTTTAAATTTTCCTCTTTTTTTTTTTTTTTTAAATTCTATGACCACATTGAATTCATTATGTATTTCTAGCTCTGGAAGAAAGCAAGAGTAAGAAAGTGATGTTTTTTTCAAGGTGAGAGGGGTAAAAAGAAAAAAAGCCACTGGAGCCATTAAGAGCAGAAGTGATCCATTGAAAAAGATGTAGTTTTGAAGAAGATATTTCCGTCAGAGAAATAAATATGTTTATATACATATATGCCAGGAAATGAGCTAGAATAAGACCTTATTTTTCAGCTTATCCCCAGTATGTATTTGGAGACCCATGATCTGATCAGTACGTTTCTACATATTATAGTAGCGATTCTAGTCCTTCTGAATAGGGTACATCATGGCACAGAGAAATGTAGTTTCCTTTCTTTTTTTTGTAAAAGAAAGTCATATTACAATCCTGAGTGACAGCAAAGACAGAGCTGAAGACTGTTTTTATAAAGAAGCTCTTCAAAGATGTTCAGGGACAATCCTGTATAAACAATTTAACAAAGATATAGGAACAGCTGGTGAAAAGCAGGACATCCATGAGTGATTTAAGGCGCTGCTAGAAACACAGAATTAACAATGTCTCCAGTGTCACTCCTAGTAGCAGTGGGGAATGAGTCTTGCAAGTATTGAGAGCTGCCCATTAAACTGAGAAAAATTGTTCCCAGGTGTCTAGAGTTCCTGCTTCAGAATGATGCCAATCCATCCATCCAGGACAAGGAAGGGTACAACACGGTGCACTACGCCGCTGCATACGGGCACCGACAGTGCTTGGAGCTGGTGAGTATGCTCAGGACGTGGACACTGGGGTCTGCTGTATCCCCACAAAGCTGGGGATACCTGCAGCGTGGTGTGCAAATGTATGCAGCACAGTATAGCGTAACTACACAAATAATCTTGGTGATCGACTTTGTTCAACAAGCTTGTGCTTACATGTCGTGTTTGAGTGGAGCTTATGTGTGCTTAAAATGACACACATTATTGTTAACTGGGGTTAAAATATTCCCTGTGAATGTACCAGTCACAGAGGATAGTTCCCAGTGCATGAGGGTGCATGTGCCTTTTGTAAATGGCCTGTTAACTAACTAGTATATTGAAAGAGTAAATAGCTTTTCAATGACGTGCGCTGTCAGCTTTGTTCCCTCAGTACCTTTTTTCCATCTGAGGCAGCAAGAGCAGCACAGATAAATGTTACAACCATCAATGTTAATCTTGTATGCAACATTATTTTCACTTTTTTTAAAAAAAAATCCTTCATCTGAGTAATTCAAAATCACATCTCACAGAAAGCCAAACATTTTTGGCCAAAAATAAGATTTGCAGGATGTGTAGAATGGGCTGAAGGAAGTCTGTAGGTTGTAAAATAGCTGTCGCGAAGCTGGAGGATCCATTTTATGGGCCATCAATTACAGACAACAACCTGCTGTTGAGACTCGGCGTCACTTAAGCATGTTAGGCAAAAAGAAGAACTGGGAATGCTGCATGAGGCAAAGGGACCGCGTTTTTCTTTTAATTTAGAAGGCTGAAATGCAAACTGTGGGCCAGAGACTTGCCACGCAGCAAGTGCTGTGTTTGAACAGAAATTCAGTGTTTTAGCATGTTAGTCCTCCCATATTTGTGACGATAGCTGCAGCGTAGAAACCAAAACCATATGATATTCAGAGGAGAAATCATGCATTTATTTTCTGTGCATCTGTGAAGGAAAACTGCCATGAATTTTAGCTGGTTGCATACAAAGGATTGCTGTCCTGTATTTGAGTATCTACCTGAAAGTTCTAGGGGATCGGGATTTTGCTGGCAGGCTTCTCACTTTATCTCCCACAGGCAAAAATTACATCAAGCACCACAAAGTGTGCTTGATTAATAGGCTCATTATCTTTATAGCCCCCATTAGAAGAAGATGATTTCATATTATTCGTGTGAGAGTCATCCCTTAGTGCCCTTGGAGGGATAGGGAATGGGAAGATGGATAGGACCTCACTGCACTGCTGGCCATGCCTGGCGCTTTGGCTGCAGGTCCCGTGCCGTCTGTGCACACCTGGGACAAGGATTTCCTCAAGAACCACAGTCTTTACTTCTGGTAGCTAAAACTGCCTGCTTTAGTTATTCCCAGCTAAAGGAAGCAGCTGCTAAGCTTTACCTGCCTCTAGGCCTGACTTTTATCTATAAGCCCCTTCTTTTCCATGTGAGCGGAGTTAAGAGTAAGTCATCAGATGCCATCTTATTCCTCCAGCCTTCTGCTTGTCTTCTTGGCAGCCAAAATAATGGAGCTCCAGCAAATCAACAGCACCCCTTGTAACACTGGGATTTCCTCAGGCCCAGACCCTGCCCACTCCGGTTAAAAGCCCGGGCTGCCTCTGGGCATTAGTGCATTACACAGGTGCAGCTGCCGCTGTCCAGGGTGGGCAGGGCTGGATTTCCTGCAGCACCTTGGGAATACTTTTCATTTTTGTCTCCAGTGCTGTTTACAAGGAGAACAAGATTTACAGTATTTCGAGTGAAATTAGGAATTTAGGAGTCTTGCTTAAAATACTAACTTTGAATCCCTAATAAAAAATATTGTAGGAACTCTGACATCTCGAGAAGAAATAAAGAGCAAAAAGGTCGTATCTCGTGATGCAAACAAGGAAAGTTGGTGGCCACAGTTTGTATTTCTTTGAGGTGACTCTGCTTGTCTGGGATCTTGTCCTGCTTGTCCTGCAGTGAGTGCTGCGGTGTTGCTAAAAGGAGGAGAGCGGGAGTAGATTCCTGAATTCCTTTTCCATCTGCAGCGAGTCATTCCTGAAGGTGGAATGGGGACATGGGGGCTTCTCAGGCAGTAGAACCCGGTCTCTTGCATCTGCTTTTGTTTCTTGTAAAAACAGCCTCATGTTGGTTTAGGTTATGGGGACTGACTTCTTTAGTTGTCATCTGTGTTGACATCTGCTGCCTTATGACAGTGTCAAGGCTGTTCAGAGCTGAGGAGAAGGGTTCCTCCAAGGAGCTCGGGATGTGTGCGGCAGCCTTAAATACCAGCACATGCATCGCATTCCAAGTTTGGGAATAATATCTGATTCTTCCTAATCTGCCAAATGCAGGGAAAAGAGCGTAGGATGGGGCATGTGGCATCACGTTGGGTCACATAGCTCTGGAAGCAGCTGGGGACACTGGCTTTGTGCAGGTCTCGTCAGTGGCATTTATACAAGCAAAGATGTGTACCTACCTGGGCAGCCTTTCAGAAGAAAAATGTGGGCTGGTTTCAAGGGATGCATCAGCTCTGACTGAATCAGGTTAAACTAGTCAAACTGTTTGTGTTTACACATACAGCCTGAGCTTATAGGATTGCTTTTCCTCCATGCGATGGGTAGCACTTCATCTTTAGTAAGTCAATAATTCTGAGATTATAAATGACTATAAATGTCCTTCCTCTGTATAAAATAGTACAGAGGTTAGTTTTCATAGAATCATAGAATCACAGAATGCCCAAGGTTGGAAGGGACCTCAAGGTCATCGAGTCCAACCCCCCTGCACACGCAGGGTCACCTAGAGCACGTGGCACAGGGCTGCATCCAAGCAGCTGATGAGAGTCTTCAAAGTTATATTTCTATGAAGCTGCTAGGGTTGTGTTTTCCCTGCGTAGAGACAATTACCTGTTGTGACAGAACAGGAAAGATGAGACCTGAGATGACGTCCCAGTTAATATATTCTTATTCAGTGCTGAACATTGTAACTAATTGCCACTTTTGATTAACCTTAGGAGTTATAAGCTATATTGATATATAGTTATTGCAAAAAAATAATGTTCAACTATTTTTTTCAGTATCAGAGAACTGTGTTATTAATCTTGGCACAAAGCTAGGGGAGAGGAGCTGGTTTTTGTCTAAAAGGGCAATCATATAAAATATCCCAAATCATTAAGGGCACATCCATGTCAGAGAAATGGAGGATTCAGTAAAAACATAACTCCATAGTCCCCTATTTAATTGTTTGTTGCACTTACAGAATAAAATCATTCAGTAGATCCTCCTGATGGTAGTGAATACCCTTATTGTAAAAATAAAATCAGAGAACTGTGTTATTAATCTTGGCACAAAGCTAGGGGAGAGGAGCTGATTTGCAACAGCAGCCTTACAAGTGCTGTTAGCTCCTGAACAGCAGAACTCAATAGTAGCAGAACTGGCTGTGGATCTGGAAGCTACTGGGTTCCCCATCAAAATCCTGGTTATGCCTGACAGAATAATTCAGTGTTGTGAGTAATAAGCTCATTAAGCTTAGTCTGCATCAGGGTAAGCGGCTTTGGGGCACCGAGATACCTTTTGTGAGGGACTCTAAAATCCCACACTTTGTTCCTTAAGAGCCTGGTAATTCTCAATGTGGGTTTTTTTTATCTACTCATACAGCAATTATCCGCCTTTCTCCAGAAAACTTTTGGAGCCCTCTGATGGGTTAAGAGAATTATTTCTCTATTAAGATTTTGATCCTGAAATTTCAGCAAATGATGTGATTAAAAGCGATTAAACTCAGTTCCTGTGCTAGCCCTATAGACTCGGAGGGGAGGCCGGCGTTGGGCAGGAATAGTCCTTGGATTTGTTTGCTCTCTAGGGGAAATGAGGGTCAAAATAACCCTTTGCTCCAAGCGTGCTTTGTGTAGCTTAGAAGTGACACCCGTGTATGCAGAGTTGGCTGCTGCATCTCTCCATTTGCATCTATGTTACACCTTGCTTTTTCTTTGGGATATGCCTCTGAAGATGATGGCTGCATCCAGCAAGTGATCCTGGGTGCCATTAAACACTGGTTCTTTCATTTGCATTAAAGAAGGATATTTTAACCATACTAAATAATACTTTAAAAAGAAGAACAATATTTTAAGTTAGAGATGGCCCCACATGGTAAGACCAAATATATTTTTTAAACCTACCCCAGTCATACTGAACACCTGCTGTGGGACTTGATTTTTTTTTTCCTTAGCTGTAGAGATGATTTAACATTCATATTAGATATTAATATATGCACAGCCACTTGCATGTGAGTGATATTTGCATTAACATACTCTTCTTTGCCAATCCTAATATTTTACTGTTCCCAAAACATAAAAAAAACCACTGCTTAATCTCCTAGTTTTTTCCATATCTTTACATTAATGCCCTTGTTTAAGAAGAGATCTGTGAGACATTATGCACTGTTAATACTGCTTGGTGTTCTACCTGATTTGGATAAGATTATCCTTAATGTAGATCTATTTAAAACTGAGTTGTTATACTAGTTGTATATATTATAGTAATATTAGTTGTACATGTTATAATAATATATATATATATTATATAAAAATAGTTTATATATATACTAGTTGTGTGTATGTGTGCATATATATATATACACACACACATATGTGTATATATATGTGTGTGCCTATATATATATGTATAGTTCTATACTACTAATTGTTATACCGACAAATTCTGGGCTCAGTGAGCTCCTTATTCTTTCAAAAAAAACAATCCCAAAACACTGTCTTGTGACTGACTTGTCAGCTCAGCAACCTTACAAGTCAGATGTAGTTCCTTATTACGCTTTCCTTTTACAGCGTCCTATTATTATTTTTCTGTAAAATGCTCATTTTCAGGCATAAAGGTTCCTGGAGACTAACCCTCTGGGAAATTATCAGGTAAAACACCGTGCATACTAGTGGTGCATTGACACGTGTTGGATTATCAGCATCACTGTCAATACCGTGCAGAGATTTTCTTTTGCAGCCTGAATTGGAGGAGTTGCCAGGGTCCTTGTTCTGTTGGGGCAGGCGTTTTGGTCCCAGTTAGAGCTACGCTTCCTCCTGCTGAGTGCATAAAATAGCCCCAGTTGTAAAGCCTTAAAATGCTTTGGCATCCATTGAAATGAAAAAGATCGTATGAAAATGTGCATTTTATTAAGTGGGTTAGCCAGTTTGTGGTTACAAGCATTCGAGGATGCAGTGTGTTTTGGAAGCGTGTTGCTACAGAAGCAGGCTCTACTTGGACAAATTCATTTAAGAAATGACTGTGAATGACTCACAGCTTTCTCATAATTATTCCCAGTCCAAATTATGGGTCAGAATGATCCCACAGATGTGGCTTGTGTATGTGATAACCTGTGTGTTCACAAAAGAGCACTTTTTCTGATGTGAATTCAGCTGAGTGCTCTACTCCATAAATGCTTCTCCCTGTGATTTCAGCAGAACTAATTAATCAGGATAAGGATGTTAATGACAAAAACAAATACAATTTAAACAAATATTTAAATTTAAACAAATATTATATCTTTACTCTGTGGAAAAAAATCCTTGAAAATGTTTTACAGGAAACATTATGAAGTATTTATTCCTCAGAGTCTTTCAATATTCACTGCACACAGCTGAGAACAAAATATATCCTTGCCTGTTAAGTCCTTACCTCACTCCATCCAAGCAAAAGTCAAAATTGGGCAAGAATTCAAGAATATAAGTTGACTGTTTTGTTTAACTTGCCTTACGTTATTAGTATTAGGTGTTTTGCAAAGGCTCTTTTAAAAACTATCCTTTTTTTTTTTCTTTCTTTTTATAGCTTCTGGAAAAAACAAACAATATGTTTGAGGAGTCTGATACGACACCTACAATAAGTCCTTTGCATTTAGCTGTAAGTATGAGCTGTGTATAGTGTCTGATCGTTATCTCCATAATAATTCCTTAATCTCTGTTTTGGAAGCAGGTCTAATCATAGACTTGTTTTAAAACAGCAGGGAAGGAGTATAGGCCTAGATGTAACAAAAAACGATTTGGAGCTGGAATTGCTGATTAAACTTTGTTGAAGTTGCCTGATGACTCTTACTGACTAACATGTGAGTAAGAGGAAAATACAGACACCAAAAGTACAGTTGAAAAGGAGAGAGAGAGAGAGAGAAAGAAAGAGAGAGAGAGAGAAAGAAAGAGAGAAAGAGAGAAAGAAAGAAAGAGAGAGAGAGAGAAAGAAAGAGAGAAAGAAAGAGAGAGAGAGAGAGAGAGAGAGAGAGAAAGAAAGAAAGAAAGAAAGAAAGAGGATAAACATTATTTTTCCACACTTTAACTGTAAACACCCACAAATGTCTGACATGTTTGAAAACCTCCCTCTATCTGAATACCTACAGTCATCCTTACCCAGTTCTAGCAGTGTCCATGTGAATATGGCCACACAAATGTGTCTACACGTGTCTCAGAAAGCCAAAATCTTATACCAAGACACAAAACCATAGCTAACATTGCTATACTTTCAAGAAGGAGGATATACTGTTTGCCTAGCACCTTCAAGATAGACATTACTGTATATTTTGTGAAAAGCTGGCTTGTTATTGGTTGTTTTCTAAGTAAAACTGCCATGGAGCAGAAAAGCTGGCGACTACATCACAGTTTGTTTTTCTTGGACGTGGGTTCTCTACGCCCTAATCTACCCTTCCTTTTTTTTTGTCTTTGCCTTTCTTCTTTCTCAACTCATTTTTTTGGTGCAACAGGGAAACAGCTCTCTGTTCACTGTTCTGCACCCTATTCCTCCAAGTTTTCAGCTGTCAACAATACATAAACCTGAAGTTCAGCTACTGTTTTGTTCTTCTGTGTTTCTATTTATTTTCTCTTCTAATCAATTGCTCCAACTTGTATCATCCACGATGTAAATGTAGGTAAAGTCCATATGATCCTGGAAGTTTTGGACAGAATAAAAAGGCCTCAAGACAACTCTGTCATTTCTACAATGTTTAAGAGATGATATTGATGGCAGATTTCGTTCTTGTGAAAATCTTTGTAAGACATTTCTCTGTGACTCTGAGAGTATGCTCTGTTTTTCCCCTTACATGCCTGATTTCTCATTTCTAGGCTTATAATGGCCATCACCAAGCCTTGGAAGTCCTCCTCCAGTCTCTGGTGGATCTGGACATTAAGGATGAGAAGGGCCGCACTGCTTTGGACCTGGCTGCCTTCAAAGGACACGCAGAGTGTGTGGAAGCTCTCATCAGCCAGGGTGCTTCTGTCACTGTAAAAGACAACGTCACCAAAAGGACCCCGCTCCACGCTTCCGGTGAGTTTCTTCTTGCTTGTTCTTGCAGGGTGAAGCCTGCCACACAGAAGGAGATAGCAGTTGTCTTTACCGATCTACTAACACTAGTTAACTTAGTTCTTCTCAATGGAAGAAGGTTCTGGTGTGTGTTGGGGACAGCTTGCTTGCTGAGGTCTTGGAGGTAACTCTTAGCTCTCTGTTCCTTGGTTTTCTGTCTGTCCCCACAATTGAGTCCTCCCTCACGCAGAATCCCATTTTTTTTTCCACACTGCTATTGCTCTGCCCTTACCTGCTTGCCTCCACTTTCCCTTACCTCTCCATTACCACCTCTTCGTTGTGATGTGTGATGGTTCCCTTACCTCCTCTTCGTTGTTCCTGGGCCAAAAGATCAGGGGAAGAGAGAACGTTTGCCTCAGTGATTTTCCTAAAGAAGAAAGGTTGAAAATGCAGGTAGGCTTTCACTTGGTGATTAAATTGTCCATGTTCAAATCATCCAATGGCAACATCAGAGAAATTCACCCCTCTTTAGGTGAATTAGCTCCTCCTGAGCTAGCTAATGGGTTTGTGTGACTGGAACTCCTGCCTTCCTCCTGTGCTAAGTTATGAATTTTTCATAATTGACAGGAAAAGGTAGAATTTGCCATTTATTTAAAGATTATTATTTACTGTGTATCTGTCTGATAAATATGCAGAGGTGTTAAAGAGAACAGTATTTCAACTTGCTGCTCCACAGCATAGCAGTGTCCTCTAGTGGGAGCTAAAATCAATACTTTATTTGACAGCGTTCATTTTCAGGGCCAGACTTGATTGTTTTTCTGTGTTTCTTCTTCTTGCTTAGAGTAAAACATCTACTCCCTAAAGGCATCAGTTTTCTAAGTGTGATGATGTTTGTGCATCCCAGAAGCACAAGGTCAAATATTTCTTAGGAAATTCATGTGCAGTACTGAAGAAAATCTAGGTAGTAGACTTAACAGCGTAATCGGAAGGGAAAAAAGCTTTATGGATGCTTAAATTTTGCAACAGAACTGAGCACATAATTAATTTATCATGGGTAGCAATGTAGACGTGTACAATACAAGAGTACAAATTGGAAATCTGAGATTGAGATCGATGAGAAGGTTTTGTTTGGTTGTTTTTTTGTAAAAACACCCAATTTTAAATCCAGATGTTGCTTGTCTCGTTAAAAAGACAGTTTGCTGCTTTAGTCAGTGTAAGTCAAGATGGGCACTGTCACAAAACGGCAGTTGTGTTGGTCAAAAACTCTGCTGCATTCACTTCGAATGCAACTTGTGTCTGATGAACAAGAGGTTGGCTTTGCCTTGCAGACTTTGCTTGCATCATTAGTGCCATGATTTTTCATTTATTTAAAATTTTGGTTGTAGTGACATGGGTTTCTTATTGTTGCAGCTGGATTGCGTGGATTCTGCAGTACTGAGAAAAGTAAATCATACCAAAGTCAGAGCTTTGACTCAAAATATGGTCTGGGGGTAGATGTCTTGCAAATGTGAAAAGTCACATTTCTTTCCCTCATACAAATTCTTACTATGTCCTTTTTCTTCGTGTCTTTTCCAATTGCCCTCATCACTGTAGATGATGCATCGTCCTTGTAATATTAGTACGAAGATCCACTGCAGATTTTTCTAGTCTGTGATAATTTCAGCTTCTCAGATGAAAAAAAACATTTGCAGGGATCCCAGCAAAATGTACTTTGAAACTACGGTGAAACAAAATAGATCAGATGG
>VZSG01000246.1:468884-485703 GCA_013398315.1 Nothoprocta pentlandii | reverse complement strand
AAATTGAGAACACGTACGTTGAACAGAAAGGAAAATACTGGATGGGCAGGTTGAATATTTGAACTCTCCGTGAAGGAAAAGGCTGTTTCCAATGTCACGAATTTAGAGGATTTTCAGCACGAGATAACTGCATTTATAACCTGTCACCGGAAAAGCATCCGGCGTGTGTTACCTGACGCAAGGTCTAGTGGCAGGGCGTAGGAAACCTAACCCAGTTTATGCTGTGGTCAAACGAAAGACCTTTGTCTTTCCCCTGCAACTTTCTTCATCCTAGAAGATGTTGCCCTCCTTTTTCCTTTTTTTCCTTTTCCCCCCTTTTTTCCTTTTCTTTTTTTCCTGACTCCTCCTCCTCTTTTTCCTGTCTCCTCTTCCTTTTTTTCCTCCCTCCTCCAAAATATATATAACTAATTCAGGAAAATTTCCACTCCAGAAAAATCTGTAGCATTTTTTAAAAAATTAGCTAGTGTCCAGCCATTCTAAAAAGCCAATCGCAAACCCATTATTTTTATGATAATGTTTCCTAACAAAACGTTTCATTTTAGCAAAGAATGATGCCACCTATGGGTCCCTCGGCAAGGTGCCACTGCAGTAGTGGGAATGTAGGAGCTAGATGGGAATATTTTACAATTCCTCCGAAACACACTCACCTTCCTTCTTCCCACTCACTCAAGTGCAGTTGCTGATCCTGATGCTTAGGGAGACTGGAATGGATGGATCCAACTGAAGCATTCAGCGGAGCTGGGTGCAGGAAAACTATTTGTAACTTTACTACAGAATAATTCATCTAATGAAGTTTTTTTTTATGTTGTTTTTTTTCTCCCAAGTTCCATCTTTCCATCTACTCCCCTCAGGAAATAGACTTCCTTTTGAATCTATAATATGGAGAATTTTCTTAGCCTAAATTATATGTTCCCAGTATAATTTTATTACTACCAGTCTTTCCTCTTCCTAGCTCGAGGAATCCAGTGCAAATGCTTCCCTAGTGCTGGTATTGTCATTTTGTAGGCAAAAATAATGTTCCCTGCAGGGTCTGCAATGCTAAGCCATCGCTCCTGAGAGTTTTGGGGATTATCTGTTCCAAAACCCCTTTACCAAAATCCTTTTCAAGCACTGGTTTGAACAGTTCTGATTCTTCCTGGTGGGAGAAGGAGTATCTTTTCCATATGGCAGTGACTCATCGGCCCTGCAGAACTGTTTGTGTTATGTATATGGTATTACTTCGTGGCAAATAACTAAGAATATATTCACTGGGTAGCGCAACTAAGGTTATTTTGGGATGAGGGATAGAAAATAGAGAAGCTGTGAAGGTGGGCACCGTGTATCTGCCACAGTGATGTGACACGGGCTCTGACCCAGGGTTTTGCAGCAGCCCACAGCGTGTAGGCAGTGCAAATGCACGAGTCTCCTGATAAAAACACAGTCCGTATCTACCGAGTACAGAAATCAGTGTTTGGGGGGTTATTTTGGGGTTTGTTTGCTTGTTTTAGAAAGAAAATGCCATTGTGTCCGTCCCGTGAGTTGCATAAGTTTGAAGCCTGAAGAAAAGTGGGGGAAAAAAGCCAAACATGGATTTTTGTCATTCTCATAGATGCTTGCTTCTTCATAATAATATTGAAGAATTTGCCTCTAGAGTCCCCAGAAAAATTCATGAGTCTTGTCCTTTTACTTCCAAAACTTGGAAAGTTTTTTTGGAAACTTAAAAAAAAAAAAAAAAAAAAAAAAAAAAAAAAAAAAAAAAAAAAAAAAAAAAAAAAAGCTTGGTCTTCCCACTCTGCAGGATTTTGAGATGTTATCTGGTTGAGTAGAAATCTTCTTCATGGTGAAAATCTCAGTTTCTGTTCTACTCGTTTGTGATTTTTTGTACATAAAATTAAAAAACAGAAAAAAATATATTTGAACTATCCTGGTCCCGAAAAAAAAGAGCTCACGACTTCATTAGGACAAGTTAACTGAAAACAGTGAGAATGATTATTTGTGAACAATCATTTTTTGAAGCAATTGTTTTATAAACAACTTTGTTTATTAAAAAAATAAATAATTCAGGTACCTTGCTAATTGTGTGCGCATGGATAGTAAGTATCTGTAATTGAATATTTGAGTTAGTATTACAAGTAAGTGTTTGGGTGTAAGACAGCTTCTTAATTTTTTTCTTTTTTTCTTTCTCTTCTTTCTTTCCTTCTTTCTTTCCTTTTTTCTTTCCTTCTTTCTTTCCTTCTAGTCATTAATGGCCACACGCCGTGCTTACGATTGTTGCTAGAAGTTGCGGACAACCCTGATGTGACAGACGCCAAAGGACAGTAAGTTTTCTTTGTGATGGCTGTCTTTCAGCTCTGTGATTCAAATAGCATCTCAGATTGCTCACTTTAAATAAATAGATAGATAGATAGATAGTTGAAATACTGTATTTCCAGCACTTCTTGTAGAATTGGCACAGACTACAAAGTACACGTTCAGTTGATCCAAGCCATGTGGAAAACTTGAGCTTCTGCCTCAAACTTTAAACAATTCATCTTGGGGACTTAGGGCCAGATTCAGTAAAAACTAACAAGCTCCTGAGGTGTTTCTGCAGAGAGTCTCTTTTTTTTCTTTCCAAAAATTAGTATTTCAGGTTTTACTTGGCATATTAGGGTTAACAAAGTGGGCCTTTTATTCAATGTGACATCCAAACTTGAGCTGATCCTACAAAAAGTGTTGCTTCTCATTAAAGGATATATGAAGTACAAATATGAAGTATGGTTTTTTAAGTGAAAATATGAATGATTTTAAGCACTCACTTTGGATGTCTGGAATATATATATCCCTTTGTGCTTATATTTTAAATAGCATTAGTCCTATCTAAAAATAGAAGTAGAATAGATCCCTTTCAGGAGAAAATTCTGAAAAGGAGAAAATGGAGAGAAAAATGGAGGAAAATGGAAGGTGGGGCTGTAGAACAATTTCCTCACGTGCCTTCCTCCTCTTTGAACAGTTGCACAGCATTTTCAGAACAAATGCCTTAAGCAGCTGACAGTCTGGTAGCTGATGGGGACACCTATTCAGGATATTTTTTAAGTATAGTAGGGTTGACATTAATTGTACGTTATTAAGAGAACAGATTGTTTTGAGTGGCGCTGTTCTTGAAACTCCTTATAAATGAATTGGTTTCTATTTTGCTCACGGTGGTCAGCTATTGAACAAATAATTTCATATAAAACGTCTTTGCTTGGGTTTTAAATAGATGAGTGCAAAGTACAGCGAAAGGAATAGGATAGTGGGTAGAGATGGAGAGAAATGGGGGGTTTCTGCTCTCTAACAGTGACATTTTATAGCTGTGACTGCTTTTGTTTTCTAGAACCCCACTAATGCTTGCTGTGGCATATGGGCACATTGATGCTGTTTCCTTGTTACTTGAAAAAGAAGCATCTGTTGATGCGGCTGATCTGCTGGGATGCACAGCTTTACATCGAGGGGTGATTTAATTTTATGATCGTTGGTGATTTATTTTGCTGTGATGACGTTTTATTTGTAAATCCAAGGATACTGACTGGAGGGAAATATGAACAAGCACCATCAGTGAGGTGAAAATCAGGGCAGATCTGTTCTCAGTAATGCTCTCCCTTTGACTTTATTTCACATTCATATTAATGAATTAGATCAAATACTGATTAGCCCAGTATCTCTGTCCCTAGGGTTTTACTGTAGCAATCACTCTTCTTCTAACTGAGCACATAGTAGAAATTCTGAAAATAATTTGATTAAAGGAACTGTCAAGCAGTTATTTTCATATTTTTTGGGGGAGAATGGTTCAAATAAGTTTCACCTGGAGACAGATTTCTGTGCACCAGGTTATCACAGATGCTCATGGGAACACGGGAGCTTTCATCTTTGCCCTCCGAATCCCAGTTAGGCTGTTTCGTGTTCACAGGCACCAATCGTACGCCTTATATCCCAGGCATAAAGCTGTCTTATGTCAACTTCTTCCCTTATTTCTTCGTTACCAGATCATGACCGGGCATGAAGAGTGTGTTCAGATGCTCTTGGAGAAAGAAGTGTCTATTTTGTGTAAAGACTCCAGGGGCAGAACCCCGCTGCACTTCGCAGCAGCTCGGGGTCACGCCACGTGGCTCAGCGAGTTACTGCAGGTGGCACTTTCAGAGGAGGACTGCAGCTTGAAAGATAATCATGGCTACACACCACTGCACTGGGCTTCTTACAATGGTAAGGTTTTCCCCATGGGTTTTTGCCAGGTTCGTATGTGGCTTCTATTTTAGGGAAGCCTGATTTGAAAAAAAAAAAAAAAAAAAAGCAGCCTGTGCTTTGACAAGCTTGAAATGGAGGAATCAAATTATTTCCCCTCTGCTTGGTCTCCGTATTTCACAGTGCTGCTTGTTTCAGTTCAGAAGCCAGGGAAAATGCAGCAGTACATCCCAATTGCTCTGCCTTTCTTAGGGGAATATTGCAATTGTTGTGCTCGTTTGCTGTGATTTGGCTTTACTGCAGTCAGTGGTAAAATCCTCATTGGTCTCAGGGGAGCCAGGAATCTCCTTCTGAGCCATCACCCTCTTATCTGTTGATGCAAAAGACCATCTGCATAGATAGTCTGAACTGAACGGGTTATTCTGAAACAGATTATCTGATTTTGCTGCTTAATGTAAGGATAAAGCTTCTACGTACCGTTATTTAAGACTGTCTTTGGAGATCTTTGAGGCCACATATGAAAACTCATTTAAAAAGAAGCCTTTTTGTTTTCCTTTCACATTTTTCACTATATGTCATTATTAGCCTAAATCTATTCTGGCTGCCATAAAAAATTATTTCTAATTGCTAGAATTTTCCCACCTAAACACTTACATGCATGTTGTGGTCAGCTTTGAATTTCAAGTGTTAAGCTCTAACCTGTATAAACCTAATGTCAATTGGGTTAATTCCTTCCTTTGTGCAAAATGCTGTGAAATGTCTAATCTCTTGTTTGTAGGTCATGAAAACTGCATAGAGGTACTATTGGAACAAAAATTATTCCGCAAATTCTATGGTAATAACTTCTCTCCATTGCACTGTGCCGTGTAAGTAGAAATTTCCAGTAATAAATGCAAATACATCACATTAACATATGTCTGGAAAAAAATAACGGTATGATAAGGAAACAACTACTTTTATTTCAGGTAATAGCCTGAGCGAATAATTTTAAACCTGATGATAAAATCACTTTTATTCTTCTGCTGAAAAAAAAAATGGTAAAATAAAAAGTATTTTGCTTAAATTCAATACATTTAAGTTCTTTGATGAACTACTGACTTTGAAACGATAACCTATGCCACACAGTACTGATGTTCTATGCAGAGGCCCTGTTTTGTTCAGGATACCCTCAGCTGAATTTCATCTAGGCTGATTTCCCTGCAAGGTTTCTTTCTCCTTGGAGAAAATCTTTGTGCTGAAGGTTTGCTGCCTCTTACCCAGCTCCTGGACAAAGGGGTTGATGGGCAAGAGAGCTTTCACTCTGCATCCAGAGCCCTGGCATTGCTTGTGGAAAACAGAGGTGCCTCTTGTGAATCACTTTGTGCCTCCATGCATGTGTTTCAGGCACAATCTGTATTCAGGTAAAGCAGTGCGTGCTCAGACAGAAAGGATTCCAATAGAGCTACATCCTGACTTTACATAATATTACAAATGCAAATACATTTTGCAAATAATGGAAGACTGCAGCATTTTGTAGGACATGGCTTATTAAAACATCTAAAGAATTAAGCACTGTGGATCCAAATATAAATCTTCCTATCTCCTGCCAGCTATTAAAAAGACTGAATTATGAACTCTTTGTTCTTCTAAAAGAATGAATATTATATTCCAGAAATAATGCTAGGCGTTATTTTCCTTTCTACAGTCCAATGTCACTAGAAGAAAAGTAATTTATTTGGTATCAAACCTTAGAATTATCAATAATAAAAAACAGGGAGATAAGAACATTTGAAAAACACTGATTTTATTGTACTTAAAAATAAAATCCATTGCAGCTGAAACATAGTGTTTGAAATCTGAATTTCCAGTGGTTGTTTACAAAAAAAATACAGTGTATGCTGTCTTTCAAACTAGCATACAACTCTCAAGCCTATTTAAAAACATATTCAAGTTGAATACAAGAGGACTGCCAATAAACCAAGATGGGTGTAACTGGCTTAATGTCCTGTCCTGTTACAAAATACAATTGATTTTCATAATGCAATCAGACAGATTTCTCATAACCAAATTAATCAAGCAGTGTTGGGTATCTTCATCAAGTAAACATATTAAAGATTTGAATTAGAGGAGCTGTAGGCTTTCATACTGTAAAAAAATACAATAAGGCTTTTTACGTACAGGTATGTATGACTGCTTTCCAGATTCAGGTGATGTTCAGACTGTAGTGAATGGTTTTAAGGTATTAAGTATTGAAGCTTTAATCCGAAGGTTTTTGCTGCATTCTCATTTAACTTTATGCACAGTGAATAGGATCAACTTGGCTGTAGAGAATCAAATTCTTAGTAGTAGATGCAGTTTGATTAAACAGAAAGATGGTGAATGATCAGTAAAGCATTAAGGTGGAGGAATAAATGTAAACTGTAAATAACCAGTGAGAAATATTAATGAGAAATTATAAATAACCAGTGAGAAATATTAATGAGAAATAAACTACATTAATGTGGGAAAGTGAGAAAAGAGGTGGACTTGTTACCCTTCTGAAAAATATTTGCTTTTTGCAGAATTAACGATCATGAAAACTGTGCATCGCTGCTCATTGGAGCCATAGATGCCAGCATTGTTAATTGCAAAGATGACAAAGGAAGGTAATAGTTTCTTAAATAAACTACATTTCATCTTCCTGACTCTGTCTAGCACTGATATGTTTTTTCTTAATCTCTTAATCTGGAACTAATCCTTATCTGATATGGTTGAGCTAAGACTTGCCATGCTAGCTCTTTACACAGCAGCTTAAACTGCAAGGAAGTTAAATGGTGGCTTGCTCATAGGAAGAATACGATGAAGCATTCAGTTTTGCTGTTAAAAAAGAAGAGCATTTTGTTTGCTTGAAACCTCTCTGGCTGTAGGCTGTTTTCCCGGATCTGCCCAAGCTTTGCAGTGTTCTGAGGTGTCAAGGGCGGGTGGAAGCGGCGCGGCGCGCTCGCTCACGCGGCGCCGTTGCTGTCGCCCGCAGGACGCCCCTTCACGCGGCAGCCTTTGCGGACCACGCCGAGTGCCTGCAGCTGCTCCTCGGGCACCGCGCGCACGTGGACGCCGCCGACCGGTCGGGGAAGACGCCCCTCATGATGGCAGCTCTCGGCGGGCACGTGGGCGCCGTAGGTGGGTACGTCGCGGAATCGCAGACCCAACAACTGAGGTGGGAAGGGGCCTCTGGAGATCATCTAGTCCAGGCCCTGCTCCAGCAGGGACACCCAGAGCACAGGGTACCCGGTGGCATCCAGGCGGGTTTGGAAGGTCTCCAGAGAAGGAGCCTCCACAGCCTCCCTGGGCAGCCTCTTCCAGTGCTAAAATCCTTGCCCTGCTCCTCTGGCAGTTACCAGGCCCAAGGTGCTGCTCACTTTTCTTGTGAAAACTAAGAGAAATCCATTACGTGTGATGTCTACTTGAAGACATCTCCTTGAAGACGTCTACTACGTGGATGTCTACTTCCCCCACCTTCTTTTGTACCTTAAAGCGTGGTCCACGTTTGTTCCCAGGATAGGGTGATTCAGGCAAAATCTGCTGGACTGCAGATGGGAATTTCATAAATAAATGAAGATGAGCATGTGTTTGGCAATTTAATACCGATGAGGTATTAGCTGTGCTTTTGATCGCTGACAAGCTGCACAAGGGTGGTCTGTTCTCATTCATTATTTTCACTTTATAAAGCTTATGTCAGGTAAATTGATTAGTGTGTATAAAGAAATATATTGAAATAGGAATGCATTTTCTCCTTTGTTTATACATGTTCATCTGCCCATTGGGTTTGTTCGCTGATTTTTTTCTTTCTGTACTGCAGACTTTTTGGTGAACATTGCCAAGGCTGATCTGACATTAAAGGATAAGGACTTGAATACACCTTTGCACTTGGCTAGCAGTAAAGTAAGTTGAGGACCTCTGTATGCTTCCTATGCTCCTCACAGTTTATCTCTGTTTGTGTATACTCCTAAAAGAAAAACAATATTCAGCCATAAATACATGATGGTCAGACTTGTGGTAGAGAAGGGAAGAGGATATTTACTGAGCACATGCTCAGTGCATTGAAAATTGAGAAATATACTGTCTCTTACGACTTCTGAAATAGAACACTAAGGGAAATGATGGAAAATCCTTTCAGATTTTACCAAATAGGCTTGTTGTAAAATTGAACATTAATTCAGAGAGGAGAGGAGAAAAAGAAAAAAAAAATCTTTATTCTTACTGTCCAGTTCCCGTGGAAGTGACCTCAATTTGCCCTTAAGCTCTCTTAATAGTATAAGCAGTGTCATTGATTAGATTTGGTGGTGGTATATTTTTCCACTCTTTCTTCCTGTAAGTTCCTTCTCTTCCTGTTAAATGCAATTGCTGCTGCAGTATCCTGTTTTTGCAGTTAAAAAATCCATGGGATTCCTTCTCCTGCAACTTTTCTTTTGCTGTTCACAGTGTGGATTCTAGCTCTGACTGTGTTTTGTAGATTTGTGGATACATGAGTGCTTCGCTTCTTAAAGTCCTCCAGGCAGCTCTTCAACTTCAGGGCTCTAAAGAAGGCCACCTGCACCTTCTGGTGCTGAAACGGTCTCAGAAATGAGGACTCAATCTGTATTATTTCCCAAGTTTAATTTTTCCAGACTTCTCACAGTGAACGGCCTTTGTGTCAGTTTAATAATGCAAAAAAAATCATTTAAAAGCCCAAGTAGTAGTATTACATTTTGAGATTAATCCATCTCTTTCTACAGTAACTGTTTCTAATAAGTAATCAGTTGAATGCTCTTGATTTATTAACTTTCACTTTTATATGTTCTTTCTTTTGCCTCAGTTTCAAATTCCTAAACAAGTGAATACTATGTTTTTAATACAGGGTCATGAAAAATGTGCCTTGTTAATACTTGACAAGATCCAAGAACAGAGCCTTATTAACGCAAAAAATAATGCATTGCAGACGTAAGTATAGCTTGAGCCTCTAAAGATCTGTTGTTTTGCCAGAAAATTCTGATTTTTGAATTCATGTCTCAGATATTTTTCATGGAATAAAAAGTAGACTTCAGAATTTTTCAAGTGCTTGCCCTTGAAAGAATCAAATTTATTTTGCCTTTTCCCTCTATTCTGACTCCTTGGCTGCCAGGCCTATGCACGGTCTAGGTGAAAAATAATACGAGGTCATTTATTTGAAAATGATATCCAAATACACATTCATGGACAGGCACATATGTTTTATAACTTTAATGATAAAAAAAAGGAAAAATATTCTCTTTCTGATGCTGGATATGCTCTAAGCATGGTCTACCTCGTTTTAGGAGTCTATTTTAACCTGAATTTGAATCAAGCCTTTGTAGATGTCTCCATATTTGGCTTTTGTAGACCTCTCCATATTGCTGCACGAAATGGCTTAAAGCTGGTGGTGGAAGAGTTGCTAGCCAAAGGTGCCTGTGTCCTAGCAGTAGATGAAAATGGTAAGTAAAATAACGCCCTTTGACAATCTTCAGTAGCACCTAACAGGTAATTTTAAAACTCATTGACGCAATAAACTTAGAAGCTGGTTAGATAACCTGGACACTTTTATCCTTTCAAGGACAGAGAATAAGCCGTGTGAGTACCTTAAAAAATAATGCAACAAAACACAACCCAACGGGCTGTTACTTTTTATTTTATATAAATACGTGCTGTAAACATCTCGGTGGTCCCCTTTATTGTTCATTTTGCATGTATTGTCAACAAGTTAGTCTTTTTTTAATGCTCGAGTGCAGTGGTAACTTGAATTTCCTAAACATGCAAGTGGCACCGGATAATTCTGACGCCTTGCAGAAGAATTAAGGATTATGCATTCAATCAGCGCATGTTTAATGGGTATGAAGAAAGCCATCAACATATGTTTGATTGTATCCCAGTTCATTCTGAGATCAAAGCTGATGTTTGCCAATTGTACCGCCTAACCAAGGATGCAAGTGAAAATGGTTGCCTCATAAAATACCGGATTAGTTAATTCATTTGGTAATTTTGTTCCAGATCTCAGTGAAGTCCTTCCTTAAACACCTTATAAAGCCCCAAAGTTGCCTATACTGTGCTTCTGTAATTGAAGTTTTTTAAAATGCCGTCCTAAAATAGGCTGTTGTCTCTTAAAATGCTGACTTCAGTTGTTAGTGTAACAGTTCAGGACCTCCATCTTCCCATACCTGCAAAGTAATAATAATACTTACAATTATTGCCAGACATTTGAGATCTATGGATGAAAACATTAGGTGGTATTTACTATTAACCACATGCAACTAGGCATACCTGCAGGAATGGGTGCTGCTGAAAGCATCTGGCTCCAACATCTCCTCAGAGAGGACAGCAAAAAGTGAACCAGAACTAGTTTCTAGCCACATTTTACCTTTAAAACTGTGCATTCGGATCCACCTAATGTATAAATATGTAATGAGAGACGATTACTTTTCAGCTTGATACACATCTTAATTTTTCTTCCTTTCAACTGTATAAGCAGTTGAGAAATTTAAATAAAATCTTATGTAAAGAATAATCACCTGGGTAGCTCTGTGGGAGCAAAGAGGCTCTTTAGGGTAGGCAGTCACTGCAGTTCGTGCTTCTGTGGTTAGTGGGCAGTTGGCCACAAAGCTAAGCTTAAGCTTGCTGAGCTCACCTACACTGTAGGTGTCTTCATCTACCCTGAGGCCATAGGGTGTCAGTAGCAGTCATGGCCTCCAATAACTGCTTTGACTGAGTGATCTGTGAAAGAATTTGTTTGCTTTTAGTGTAAAGGAGGATTTGTTGGGCTGCAGTACACACTGCAGCCTGCAAAACAGGCAGGTAGCAAGTTAACCCAGGTTAAGTGTTTCAGGCTCAACATAGGTCTTTCAAGGATGTGTCGCTTTGAACAGGAACCAAACTGAGATGAAGACAAACTCTAACCCAGGACTCTGCTTCACTGAGATTTTTATTATATTCACTTTATATTTAAAAAGTACGTTGTCCTTCCCCAATACAGTCATTCTTTTAACATAACATAAATTTGGGATAACTAACTGGCCGCAAGCATACCTGCTCTACATGTATCACATGCTCTGGTCTAATTCTTTACTCTTATAACTTAATTGCTAAATAAATTGCTTTCTGAGTTGAGCAGATACTCAGCTGATCAATCCTTGAAATTGTGTTAATTCCTCCAAAATGTTTTTAACCTAATACCTTTTATGTTCTAATGAAAGTCCTTGCTCTCAGAATGAGACTTGTTCATCTGTACAGAAACTGAAGCCGGTTTCTGTCCGTGTTGCTCTGTACTTGGTGTTCTGTATTTACCACATGGTTTGTGCTGTAGTCCTGTGTTGAGCAAGTGCTTCTATCCATCCCGTGAAGCGTGTTTGCTGTCTGTTTTTACCAAAACAGTGCTTGTTGCGCTCACAGTTAATGCCCCATGAAGTGTGTTTTTTTTTTCCCCCCAGCATGTCTAATTTTAAGTAACCCCCCTCAGCTGCCTGGCATGACTGCAATGAACGCCCGTCTCCCGCTCACGGGGGCACCTAGGGGTGCGTGGTAGGAGGAACGCTCGGCGCCGCTCTCCGGACTCTTAGTACTAACCGTTGCCTTGTCTGCGTTTGTGCCCAGGTCACACGCCAGCCCTGGCTTGCGCTCCTAACAAAGACGTGGCTGACTGCCTGGCGCTCATTTTGGCCACCATGATGCCTTTTGCTCCTGCCAGTTCAGTGACGACTCTCAACTTGGTTGGCTTTAAAAAAGACCCGTTGGGCAGGACGCATCTCTGCGATGGCGCCGCTATGGGTGGCGTTAACTCTTGCGGGAAGCCCTTGAGTAATAACGTAGGAACGGAGGACGGGTACAATGAAAACGATTCTGATTCGGAAACATTTTGACTTTTTGGCATTCAAAGCTTATTATTATTATTTAAGTTTACTTCTTTTTTTGTCTTTTTAAAAGGCTTAAGTCTCACTGCTATACTCTTCATTATTATTCTTGCCAAATAGGTATTGGAAGATTTGCAGTATTGCTAAGAATCAAGCCTTTAAATAACAAACTTAGGGGAATTTACTGGAACGCATTCCCATTTAATGTTCTGTGGCTTTTCAACTTCCTCATGTTTTCTTTAGGCCCTAAGTGCCCCTGTGGAAAGTCTCTACCTCTTATTTTAAGTAGAAAAGGAGAAAATGCCTCTTTCTTTGTGACAGCACAAGTAAACAGGGAATTGTTTGTAAAATGTACTTATATATTTAGCTGTACACAAATATATTTCCAGTGTAGTTTTTCATGGATTTCAACCATCATCCCCTCCCTCTGTTTGTCTGTTTCCTAGTTCCAGGGGCTCTATTAATTAGATAAAGTTATTACACAAACCAAAGGCAAGGTTGTAAATCTTAACACTGCCTGTATTGCTTTGCTACAGGAAATGAAACATTTTACATTCTGTATGTGTTAAGCACTTAAACAGACAGAAGGCACTTTTTGCAATTCGTAGTTGCAGCACACAGTTAGAAAAATAGAAATTTGGAAGGCCAAATGCCACTTGTCTCGCCACAGACGTCAGTGGAATCACTTGCGTAAAATGACTTGGCCCTTACTTTTATTGTTTCGATTCAGCACAAACGTGTATGATTTATTTGCACTACAGAATTAGGGTCATTAGAAGTTTCCGTCACCTGAGCCATTAACCAAGAATCTACTGTCAGCGAAAGAAAAATCAGATGTAGACAGAGGTATATCAAAATGCTTAAGTTGCCAACTTAAAGGGATTTTTAAAAAGGATATATCTACACTCAAATAGCTTTTACTGTAAATAATCTTGAAATTTAAAATACTTTTGTCAGAGTTTGGATGAACAGCTCTGAGCAAAGATAGAGCCGTGAAAAGGTAACACCAAAAGTTGAAATACCAAACAGAAGAGAACATAAATATATACCATGCAAGGGATTGGAGATACAGACTAAAAGGCCTATTGTCACCAGCTTTTTAGAGCAATGTCAGCATTGTGAATATGTCTACTCCTTCTGCCAAAGTTTCTAGGTCGAATGGACCCCGATCCTCATCTGCAACAGATGTACAAAAGGAAGAATGAGACTTTTAAAACAAAAACAAACTCAAAAAAAACACAAACAAAAGCCTATTGTGAACTAACCAGCTGTACCAAGAGGACCAAAATGCTTCGGTAACTAGAAGACTTTGCTACTTTTCTTTTTTTCCTCAAATGTGAGGGACAGAATGAAGTAGTTTTTCTACACCATAAAAATATAAAATCTTGAGGTAACAAGTAGTCATGAGAGTATTTTACGTTTTATGACACAGGTTTCAAGTTGACAGCTTGACATTTGTAACTGATGTGTTGACCACACTTGCTTGCTTTTTCCGGACTAAAGAAAATGTTCGTATTCTTTTATGTAAATGTGTTTGTATTTATTTGAAACAAAGCAAATGCCCAAGAAAAATAACTAAGGCTTGTTCTTCTTGTTAGTTTTCATACATCCTATTCGGCATAATGCAAAATGAAATGTGAATCTAGGCAAGACCGATGGCCTGAGTGAAAAAAAGGAGGGCTGATGCTCTTCAGCAGTTTGCCACTCTCCTTGCATGCAGTGCAGAGATAAAGTCATCAAGCTAGATAAAAACGTGAGAGCAAAACGGCTCTCACAATTTGAGAACGTAAGAAAGAGATCCAACACCTTGCTAGACATTGGGGAGAGCTTCAAAGAGAGGGGAAATATTATACAGTGTGACATAAAGGTGCTAAAGTTCTAGCAATTCCCATGCAGGCTGTGTGCAGGCTAAATCTCTGCTAGGAGTCTGAGGAACTGTCATCAGTTCAGACGTTTTGCCAGGATAAGCGAAAAGTAAGGATTTTTATTTTAGTTTCAGGTTTTGGCTGTGTTCCGCTGAATTGCTAAAAAGGTCTGTTGACAGATTCCAGTTCTGAAATTAGAACAAATTTAACTACATGTTAAGTTTATTTTGACGTGCTAAAATTAAGTATTGTTTCCTCGAACGTGGGCAGATTTCTTAAGTTTGAATCAAAAAAATCACAAGGAATGTAATGTTTCTTAAGGTGAGCATATCTTTTTTTTCATCAACCCTGCATTTTCTGCAGTAGAATGACAGAGTATCCAACCCCTGATTTTCTCCTCAGAAATGAGTTCAGAATAACATTGTTATGATTGACTTTTCTCAAAATATTTTGCTTTTTTAAAATTGCAGAATAGCAATAACCACCTTTCTTAAAGCACTGAAAAGATGAGGTTTGGAAGAGTGATGTTTTCAGTGGTGTCTGTTTAGATGTGAATAGAAATCCCAAATTTGGCAGTTGTTGTTTCTGTGTAGAATGATGGCACTTAAAACGACTCTGGTAATTGTGCAGTACAACTGCTGCCTCTTATCGAGGTATATAACATTATAGAAGCACAAGTGATCACTGCATTACTATGATCCTCGTAGGAACCCAACCTGAATTTTTGCTTTTAATGATTTTTTTTTCCTATAAACTAACAAGGATTGAAGTATGCAATATTCCAGAAACCATAGAAGAATAACACTCTTTTTTTTAGTACCGTAAAGGCGAAATGGGAAGGTCATGCTTTGAGCATGGGGTACTTAGGAAGGACAACTGTCTTGAGTAGGACCCTTGGAAGCGCTCAGCATGGGCCTATCCCAGAGCTCCCACGAGTTACCAGAATCCCTTTCCTCGTATGCTAGTACGTTAATCTGTAATATAATTTATCACTCGTAGAAGTAAATCTGTAATGTAGGACAGGACTTTGTAATTTAAGCACGGGACTAATTTCACTCTCGTAAGCACTCGTTTTGCCTTTCTGTGGACTTTTTTGCAAGAGTGGAGTTGCTCGCACCTAATTGTTGCACTTAACCCTGGCTCCTGCCATTTACAGTTCATGGACTACTTCTGTATCTGCACCCAACAGGGGCTATCTGGGGCAGCGGCTGGCCCACGCCGGTTCTATTAATTAAAGTTTAATCTTGAATTTTAACCACAGTTGCGGGTGGAATCCGTAGCAGGATTGGGTCCCAGTTTTCTCTCCCAAATACTGAGTTTTGCAACCTCTGGACTGCCTGAAATTGCTGTGAAATAGCTCAGGGGATTTCTGTTCATCGCTACTAAAAGGGCACCATAATGTGTTTGGTACTTTTATGCAGTAAGCAGCTGCCAGTTGTTTAAATTGGAACAAACACATAAAATGAATTGTTTATCCATTGTACTGTTGAGAAACTTGGTTGTGTATCTTGAGGATAATTTTTAGAGTTTTGTGATTTTTATTCCTAGTCATGTAAGAAAATTAGAGTGCCTTTTTATATTTGTGTATTCTGAAACTGTTTTGTGAAACTTGTCTTTTTTTTTTTTTTTTTTTTTTNTTTTTTTTTTTCATTTGAGTGTTAAAAAAGCAATATATTACCGGTAAATTTTCATTTCAAACCTTCTCTGAATGTAAAAAGTGTTTCTTCTTTTTGTATGTTCTACCTGCATTGAAATGAAAATTAATAGGCTAAATTTCTATAGGAATAATGTATAATTTTGCAGTGCTGAAAATGCTTTCTTATACACAAAAAGTAAACCTTAGGTCAGTGTTATAGGAAGGAGCGTTTTAAACTAGTGACAATCTGAGTGTGTGTATAAAATGTAATTTTATGCGTTTCTTATGCAGTGATCTATATATTAAAGCCAATATCTTATGTTTTGTAGGTTTTGTCTTCTATTTTATGCTTTAGCATGTGCAATATATCTTTACAAACAATGGTGACGAATCTGGTGCCAGTGTTATATTTTGCATAACATATTTGTAATAAAAAATATAAAATATTGTTTGATGGTTTTGATGGGGTTTTGTCGGTATTGTTTGCTTTTGTAAATTGAAGTTAAAAGACTTCACTAAATGTTAATGTACAAAATGAGGAAAAAGACTTATTCCAGTGACTAATGACTTGGAATCCAACCTGCATCTTCTCAAGCACAGTTTATTAACGTTCTTTTTTTTCCAACTACTGAATGCTGTACTAATGTAATGAAGAACCGTAACTGTAAACTACTATTGAAGCGCATTCAGATGGTTATTTTTACAAATAAAAATGGTACAAATCCCGTTGGAAAACCTTGAGTCATTTTATTTTAAAGGAAGACGGAAATGGCTACGTATTTAGCTCAAGAAAGATGTGTGTTTGGTTATGTATTTGTTTTGTACTTTATCTTCTTTTTTCTTTAATCATCTCTTTTTTCCCTAAATATTAAATGTTTTCCCGTTAATTTTCAGTGCGTAGTTGCCCCTTCACCCCTGCGTGCCCCGTGCTGCCCCAGAGAGCATGAAATCCAGCAAGTTGCTAAAAGTGCGTAATGAAAAAAAAAAAAAAAAAAAAAAAAAAAAAAAGTAAAAAAAAAAGAAAAAAAAAAAAAAAAAAAAAAAAAAAAGTGGTTTTGGAGGTTTGGTGTTTCGGGCTTTTGTGACCGGGTCTCGTCTGTTGTGCCTGAGCGGATGCTGTGACCGAAACATCTCCCCGCTGACAGGATCCCTCAAGGCGACCGCGCGGGGAGGCAGCCGCCAAGATGGCGGCCCCGCCGCCCACGCGCGACGCGGGGGGCGGCTCCCTGCCCGCCCCGTCATGGCGGCCGCCGCCTCCCTTCCCGCCCTCCCCAAGATGGAGGCCGCGC
>VZSG01000246.1:401842-468711 GCA_013398315.1 Nothoprocta pentlandii | reverse complement strand
GCTCTTCCTCTACGAGGAGAACCGCTGCGGCATGACCTACATGTTCGAGTACCCCGAGTACCTGGTGAGTACCCCGGAGTACCCCTGGAGTAGCCGCGCCGTGAGGCGCCGCGCGGGCCACGCCGCGGCAGCGCGAGGCAGATGGCGGCGCCGCGGGCTCTTGCTGCCGCGCTCGCGTGCGGGAGGGAAGGTGCTCAAGGCACCTTATTCCTGACGCCCCTCTTAGGGGCGTTTTCTGCGTTTTCTCTGCGGTTAAAACCATCCCCGCGCTCCCCTGCCGTCCCCCGCAGGCCGTGAGTTTGATTTCATGGGATTCGTTCTTTCGGGTCTCATAGCGCGGTTTACCTCAGAGCAGAGCTAGTAAGTCGTGGTACCGTTTTCAATCTCTTCCCCTCATTTTCTGTGTCTTTTCTTAAAAAGCGGAGTTACCGCAACTGCGATTAACCGGCCCTGCCCAGCTTAGCTAAAGGGAGTTAACGGCGACAGCTCCTTCGTAACTTAATTTCCTTGGGAAGCGTAAACTTAATTTCCTTGGGAAGCGAGGCAAAAGCTGAAGCCAAAGTCTCAGTGCTGAAAAAAGTTCCTGTAGGTCGTTATAACAAATTATACAACCAAAGTCTCGGGAATCCGACTTTAAGAGTAATATCATGAAATATGATATGTCTTACAGAGGGGAAGGGGGAAAGGAAGGAGTGTGGGGGGAAAGTTTGACCAAAATCACCTGCTTTACAGGTGAGAGTGAGAAAAAAATCATCCAAAATAGACGTGTTTCTAGTCAGAACCTAGTCAAGTCCATTATGTGCTCATTTGCTCTTTATGTGCTCCTTGAAACTCTAAAAAATCTGTATCCCAACCCAAATCCCCCCGCAAAATCCACCTCCCCCAAGATTTTTTTTTCAGTTATTTCTTATTTCATCTAAAACAGTGTCATAGGATTCAAAGACTCCTGACACTCAGGTTTAAGCTTTAATCGTAACTTAACTTTGGGTTCAAATAACTTTTGTTATTTCCTTTTGGGGAATTCATTCATAATTCCATGAACAAATTCCATGATTATGAGGTTAGGTTAAATTACTAAATATTACATTATTTTTTTTCTTTTAATCAAGGAAATATGACCTGACATAGAAATATGATTAAGCCAAAGAAGGGGAATGCCTTTTTAGATTGGATCTTAAGTTCTTACAAAACTAGGCTGCTTGTCACTAGCACTAAGATCTCACTGTGGAAAAATACTTAGCTGGCTGCAGCTCTTGTGTAAATTTTCATTACAATTTATAATTTTTTTTTGTAAAAAATAATCTAGTAGAGTTTGTACTGAATGTAATTTAAGAGGATTTGCACTGTATATGTAATTTACTGTAGCATGCTAATTGTTATCCCACAGTATCATCTGACAGTCACTTAAATAATTATATTCTAGAGGTTTCGCCTTTCCATCAAATAAAACATCTTATCCTTTTTCTGAGTTATGTAATATTGCAAAGAATTCCAAAATCACTTGACTATAATAAGCATAATGAGGGTCACTTAAATGTCCCAGTTTCTGCTTGGAAATTCTCACGTCCTTAGAGAATTCTCCAGTTTTTGACACAACTTTTTTTCCCCTAGTGTCATGGTAAATCTGGTTAAAAGATTGTGCAGCTTTGAGATACATATTTGCAGTTCTTCTTCTGTTTGTTTCCAAACTTGATCAAATTGATTGCTCTTTCAAGTAAGTAGCTGTTGCCACTCATGCAGTGTAATGCAGACTAATGTCTACTTACAAAATATTTGATACTTCATTTTTATTTCATTTTTAAAACAAAATCTGATACAACTTCTCATTCTGTATAGAGTAAAAACAGTATGTAAAACATAACCTGAATAATATGAATGACTAGATGGCCACTGCGTATTCCTGTGTGCAACAATGTAAACCATGCACTTAGTTTCTTAAAGCTTGTGTAGGCACTCGGAAACAAATAGGTCGTAGTTTTCCAGGCACTTGCACCTCAAGGGAACAGTTGCCTCTACTTGCTCAGAAAATCCAATTCCCAAGTTGATTGAAGTTGCAATTAAATTTCAGAAAGTATTGTGAAGAGTAGAATATTAGCTAGATAAGCTGCAAAAAAATAAGTACTAAAATGTACTGTACTTTTTTTGATGCTATGTAGTATTCATGTCTGCTATGAGAATTCTGTGTCATGTTTCCATACTTGATAGTTTTTAGGAAAACCTTGATACTTATAACTGCTTTTTTTCACCTTTTAATTCAGCCTTTTAATAAGGATAAATTTTCCTGTCTTTCTTGTAGTTGCCTATTTGCCTTCTAAGTCCTTCAATGTGTTTTTAGGTGATAGAGGATATTATTTTGATTCTGTGTTGCATTTTTAAAATTCACAACAGAAAATAAAATTACCAAAAAAAACAGCGAGACGTTACCCAGCGTATGAACTCTATCTCTATGGAGAAGGAAATTATGCTGAAGCCAACAAAAATCTGATCCTGACAGGAATTCCCGTTCTGTTTCTTCCTGGAAATGCTGGAAGCTATAAACAAGGTAAGCAATTAGCTAGATCATGTTTATGTTACAAACAGCTCTAATAGTTATTAAGTGTCAAGATGTCAAGAAGCTTTCTGTTTGAAGTAACGTTGACAAGAGTCAAGATGTTTGGCCCTATAGGGGAAAAGATGACCTTGTTGGTCAATGTCAAAGAGGTACAAGACCTTATTTTGCTCAACAAGTTGGTTGAGCAGCCTGGGCTATAGTATTTTTTCTGGCCTGACATTTTGTAAGTTTGGAAAGCTGGAAAGCCCCTTTTCCCTCGTCCCCCTCCTTTTGTTTTGGTCCGCACTTGCCAAATTGCAATGAATTACTGAAAAATATACTAAGTTGTGGAATTAATTCTAAGATTCCATAGCTTCTATTTAGCAGATTAATCTCATTCAGGATGTATTTTTAGTCTAAAATAAGTAGAACTGTGGTGAACAGTATTTGTTTATCTTTCTAGTGATTTTTACATAAATGTCTTTACTCAGCCTGCATGCTGAAGGGTGGTCCTCTTTCAGTGAAATTGTTTAGCTGTATCTGTACATTTATTGCACAGGACTCTGATAATGTTTATCTTATACCACATGAAGGCAGGTGAACACGATTCTGTGAGGCTAAGGCCAGATCTGTCCGTAAGTCTCATGTGTGCTGGCAAAAACATCACTGTTAAGTACTAGAGTTTTCTAGTAGAAAGGCAACGTAAGGAGTTTCTGGGCAGACACTGCACACAGAGCTCAGGTTTTCTCCCTTGGTGTTAAATTGGCTAATCCTTCATGTTCCTCAGTTCGTAGGCATCACCCGTAGGTCAGCCTGCTTCGGTGTTATGAGCAAGCGTTCTGCTTCCTTTAGGAACCTCTCTGTAGTTCCTGCTTATCTGGGAACCACCATCTGCTGCTTGTTCCGTGCTGTGGCAGCGCTGCGTTCTTGCTGTCCTTTGGACTGCACGCACCCAATTGCTTGGGATTTGAACAGTGTTGTTATGAATCTGCCACAGATCTATAGTCTATGACAGATCTTGGCCTTCTGATCTATGGCAAAACTTCTGTCCTTTGTACCGTGACTTCCAAGATATAAAGTTGAGGTAATAGGTCTTTTAAGTCCACTTAGAAGGTGTTCTTAGTGATTGTTGACTTTAGCTGAAACTGGCAAAGTGGTTGACTACAGTTTATGTTAGAAGTTCCCATCTACAAGTTAGAAGTCTGCGATTTGAATGTGTAAAAGTAACTCCTGCTCTTCATCCGTTTCAAGCACTTCGATGTTCATTTGATATTTTAATTCCAATATTTTCTTCCAGAACAGAGGTTCTAGAACACCAGCTCTGGAACTCCAGAGGAATTTAAAATCTAGCTTGTGGCTGCCAGAATCGGGCAGATCTTTCAGGACATCATTAGTTTACCTTGCAGAACTATATATGGCCTGTTGAAATTTTCTCTTTTGCTTTCCTCCTCCTGCATGATGCTCTCTATTTGCGGCCACTACCTTTTCCACCTTGCCACATCTCCGTGCAAACTCGGTGACAATTCTGCACTGAGAAGTCTGAGTTAAACAGGGTTAGACAGAGAAGACACGCCAGGAACAAGACCTTGTACATGGAATATTTTTCTCCTTCCAGATATTAGGTGGAAAGTGGATTTTGTTCTGCATTGTACTGCAAATTTTGTTGTAACATATGTATTATTATATATACGTGTCATATTCTGATAATATATTAAACAAAGTATTATACAAATGTGAAATAATTCAAACATTTTCCATTTAAAATTTTGTTTTTGTCTGAAGCTGGCAGATACTTTTGCCCCAGTTATTTCTATCTTCAAAACTTGTAAAACAAGTTCAATTGAATTTTAGAAATAAAAAGTAAATGGATTATTTGCTTTTGTGTGTCCTTTCATCCATTTTCATTACTCTTATATGTGACTTTTGAAAGAGCAATGGATTTATGATGGAACAATGATTAACATATGTTGCATAACAGGATATTTATTTATGTATTTTTCTACTGATGAAGATGTCAGAAGAGTTTAATCACTCCTTGATTATGTGATTTCTTTTCTTAGTACGTTCTCTTGGCTCTATTGCACTTAGAAAAGCAGAAGATATTGACTTCAAGTACCATTTTAATTTCTTCAGTGTCAACTTCAATGAAGAATTGGTTGCATTGTATGGAGGGAGTCTGCAAAGACAGACCAAATTTGTGCACGAGTGCATAAAAATAATCCTTAAGTTGTACAGGGTAAGTGGTGAAATAAACTGAATTGTGTTTTGTATTTGGGTATCTGAGCTGCCTTTTCTGAGGGAAAACTGAAGTGGTGGTTAATGAGGGAAGGAAACTTTTATTTATGGTGTGTGTGGTGGTAGTATCAGTGAGAAGTGCTATTTTTTATTAGATTTTTTCACTCTTGTCACAATCCCTGAGTCTTGGATAAGTTCTATATTGTGCTTATAAACAAATACTTACTCATTGTGTGCTTTTTTGTATTAGAGACATAAACTTTCTCTAGCTTATTGAAAGATTTTATATTAAATCAACTTTCATCTAGTTTTCAGCAAAGTTCTTTGCTGACCTATGTCCAGAAGAATCTCATTAAATACAATAAGGTGAAGTTTCTGATTATTTTATGGGCTATATAATCTTTGAGCTCCAAACTTCATGCTTAGCATAGTTTTTAAGGTAGCAGCTAAATGTGGGCAGGCCAAGTGGATTTTAGAGGGGGGAGGGAAAAAGGCCGTTAAGCTGATGAGACGTGGTCCAACCCTATTGTCATATTATTGTCCCATTACTCTTTGTTCTTTGTTTAAGGATCGAGAGTTTGCACCGACCAGTGTTGCAATAGTAGGTCATTCCATGGGTGGTCTCGTTGCAAGAGCCTTGCTTACGCTGAAGAATTTTAGACCTGAACTTATAAACCTCCTTATTACACAAGCCACACCTCATGTTGCACCTGTAATGCCTTTAGACAAATACCTTACCGGTGAGTGTTGCATTTGGTCTGATGACTTCGTGTTTCATTATTGATCCTCTCAAGTATTAGTTGGTGAGATCCTGGCAAAGAACTCTACACAGAGCAGTCTCTTTATACAAAAACAAGCTCTAGCTCTCTCACTTTAATCCATTTCTTTGGTACTAGAAGAACTGCGCTGTCTATTTTGTGACACTGTTATGGGCTTGAAAGCAGATGGGGCTGAAAGCTGAAGCGACCTGCAAGATCAGGAATTTGCAGTGCATGTTTCTGTGGGAGACGTGTTTGTCATTCCCAAGGAGAGAGAGATGAGAGTGCTGAATATCGATAGGATTTTACTTGTATAGATAGGTGTAATGCATCACTTTGCTTCCTGATATGAATCAAAATTGGTAATGGGACTCGAATGCCCTCAGGATGCCGAGAATTAAATATTTCTGTGGCTTTTTTTATATATAAAATAAATTTATGGGGAAATAGTGATTGGTTTTTTTTTTTCTTTTGTAATATATTTTATAGATTTTTATACAACTGTAAACAATCATTGGATTCTGAAGGCCCAAGATTTAAGGAATTTAACTACCCTTTCTGTGGCGGGAGGATTCAGAGATTATCAAGTTCGTTCTGGATTGACTTTTCTGCCAAGACTGAGTCAACAAGACAGTGCCTTATCAGTTGTGGTAAAAAGAAAAAATATATATTTTTTTTTGTTTTGCATGCATAGCTGACATAGCTATGTTAGATAGCTATGGATGTAGTGTGTGTCTGATATAGCCTATGTCTGCAGCATAGCAAAATTAAGCATGAAAATATTACATGTGGAAATACAGAATAGATGGTTATAAAACTGTAAATACTTGATGTATTCCAGATGTGATAAAAAAAAAAGTAATTTCCTGCCTCCATTTACTACATAAGGCAATTTTTACATTAATTCTGGCTTAAACTTAACTCATTATCTGAAATAGTTTGTTTCCCTTCTTTACTGTAGTATAAAATGCAACATATGCACTTTTGCAAAGGAATAGCTAGAGAGTATCCAGTTCTTTCGTAGGATATTCTAATATCCCTTTCTGTTGAGAATTCCCTTCTCAGCTTACTTTCAGCTTTCATCCATACCCTTCTATTCTTTTATGCTGGGATCACTTATTTAAATTGTGAAATTAGTCATACAAGCAATGTTTGAAGAACTTTCTTAGCAAGTTCCCACTATACTGGTTTGTGCCTTTTCAACATTAGTCTCTGCAAAATCCCAGTCTTCACTAAAGTGATGAAGAATTTTGGCTAAAAAAAAATAGTTACTTTGATGTATCTGCTTCCCTGAGACTTTTAAGAAAAACTCTTCTCTTGTCAATAAGTACCAAAGTATGTTTATATCAGGAGGGAGGGGAGAAATGTTGATGAATGTTTGAATGTTGAATAGTAACAAAATCTGATTTTTTTTTTTTTTTTTTTCCCTTCCCAAAACAGAGCTCAGCAGTGCCTAGAGCTTGGGCCTCGACAGACCACCTCTCCATAGTGTGGTAAGCTAATGGAGTGAGAGGCAAGGCACTGACATCTCTCTCTTCTCTGCGCTTAGTAAATAGCACTATAAATTTACTTCACTGTACTATTCATATTTCTTTTGGCCATTCTTTCTCCTTCTCCCTCAACTCCCACCTTATTTTGCTTGCTGTTTGTTTTCCCAGGAAATCTGATGAAATCTTTCTAGGAAGTTATAACTCCCCTTATTCTTTTTTACTCTTTTTTTTAGGTGCAAAGAATTGATCCTGGCTACAATTAGAGCTTTTTTTGACCTCATAGATGAAAACACAAGGCAGGTTTGTATATGTATAATACCTGTCACCCTTTCTGTATCCATCCCAGAATGTTTAGTTAATACTTAATTATTCACGGCATGTATCACTGTATTATGCAGAACTTCTTTTTTGATTATTCTGAGTTATGCAGAGAAAATTGTTGCCTTTTTGATACCGATCACTGAAAACTCATTTGTCTTTGGGTTATTTGAACAATGTGTTAGAAATAATTAAGAGTTGACACAGTTTTTAATGTTGACAACTTGATGTTTTATCCTGGGGTGAGGACTGCTCTTTTTTTCCACAATGAAACAGGCTTAATTGACCTTGCGCTGCAATAAAACAATACATATTGTCACCCGTGTAGCTTTTCAATATAATCTCTTCCTGAGTTTAAATCACTCTCTATAACCATTTTACAGAGGGTGAAGTGATAAACTTTAACTTGGCTATAGGTTTCTGATTATATTCACATATGGTGTTGTTGTGATGGCCAGAATGTACCTGTATTCTTTTGTAAATGACATTAAATAAAGTGGAATAGTAGCATTAAAAAAAACCCCACAATTAATTAATTAACATTCAGATTCTATGAGCTTTAGCTTTGCTAAATAATATCCAGCATTTTACCTTTTGAAAACGGTATGCCCATTGTGCTCTCTTCACTTTCTGATACCTTATGGAGCAATAAACAAGGAGAAATGGGATTAAGGTTTAGAGGTTGGAAACAGGCAAGAATAGAGCCCCATACATAGAAGAGGAAGGATTCCAGGTTTGCTTTTTAAGTTTGCTTGGACAGAATTGCTCATGTCACATTAATTTGTGAATTCTAGAGACAAAAAAAAAAGGGGCTACAGATGTTCCAAAGCCATCTGGCAATGGACTGGAGATAAAAACTCTTCAGAAATCATTTGTAATGGCCACCCTGTTAAAAGTTGAAGGAACAAAAATGAGTCTGAAAAATGAGAATATGATTTTTAAAAAATCAAAGTCAAAACAACATGTAGATCTTGGAACTATTTGGATTTTATAACATACTTGTCAACTTTCCCTACTGTAGTGGTTGTTCATTGATGGCACTGGATTTGTTATTGTTGAATTTAAAATAGAAGCTATGTACCATATCTCTTGGTAATTCCTTCTTCCACTCTCCCACAAAACTCTGTTGTTGACTGTGATCTGATACTAGGTAAACCATAGAAATTCAGATTTATTTATTTATTTTAAAACTCAAGCTGCTTTTTTTTAAGATAACTGAAAATCCAAAGAAGAGAATGTCAGTATTGAATCACCACTTTGTGAGACATCCAGCAAAACTATTTGAGGAGAATCCTGAAGCTTTCACAGAACTCACAGGTATGCAGCAGTTTCCTTTTGAGCAGGATTCAGTGATGCTCCTTGTTCAATAGCTAATCTTCTCACTCACAAACTTCAGAAATTCATTCTGCTGTTCTTTAGGCATTTCTGAGATGGTTGTAGACATGAAAAATGAAATGTGCACGATATTTTAATGTTCCTTAGATTCCACAAGGCAAGCAGGAGTCACAGTTATAACAAGGTGTCCAGTAAACAATCTCAGAAATTGAGAATAGCTGGCTAAAACAGTTAACAATACTCTGTATAATAAGTTTACATCCCTTGCTTATGAGAGGGCTTTTATCGGTGTTTATCAGTGTTGCAAAGCCACTGTCTGTGGGTTTTTTTTTTTTTTTTTTTTTTTTTTTTTTTTTTTTTTTTTTTTTTTTTTTTTTTTTTTTTTTTTTTTTTTTTTTTCAGCTTGTGGAAATCCTGGTTATTTAGAATTGTTTGCTCAGTGACTGTCTTTTCTGACATAACAGGATAAAATGGGCTCCACATTGATGGTTTCCTTGTAACTGTTAAAATAAAGATGTCCAATTTTGACTGCATGGAGTTCTGGAAAATAAACAATTTTGTAGGGCAAAACTGCTGAAGTAGACTAAGCTGAAGAAAAACGTTTTATTTCCAACTTTTTTCCTAATGTTAAAATGTTATAGAAGTATTGAGAAAGCCTGGACTTCTTTCTCTGCTTTTGCTGCCCCAGTATAAAAAGGTGTTAACTACCGGAATTAGTCCGGTAGAATACCACCAAAATGGTCAAATATTTGTGTCTTCCTCTTTCTGTCACCTTCTTGACACTTATTTGTGATAACTTTTTACTCAGTTACATAGAAGAAAAGTATTAACCTTTTTGTGAGAGAGTTTACATTGTTAGTACCTCTCTCTGTGGTATTCTTTCCTTCAGATATACCTTTTAAACTCCTGGTATTCAGCTCATCTTTGACTTGCTTCTATGCAGATTTCTGTATCAGTTTTCTTGAAAGGGGGACAAGAGCAAAGTTTAAGAGTGTTTCTAAAGTGTCCTTAGCATTAAAGGGCCCCTTTACCCTATAATTACACTAGTATTATTCACATTCTTATTTGTTTTGTTTTCTTGAAGCTTTTGTTTCAAGATCAATGGGTGTGTGATTGTGGCTATTTTTTTATTTGTTTGTTTTGTTTTGTTTCTGTGGTGATTAAAGCTTGGAAAGTTTAGGTTCTTTTTGAGGATAAGACAAGACTTGGAAATAAGAAAAAATAATTTCTGCAGCATGGCATGTAAAAACATATTTATTCTTAGGAGCTTTCATGTGGATTAATGTCAAAACCTCCAAATGGACCTATTCAGCATACAATGTAAGTAATATTCTTTTTTTCCTAAATGCATTTTTATGTTTATTTTCTTTACTAATGGTCTTTGTTTTTTCTTTCTAGGATTCTGAGGGAAAATACTTCACATTTCCTCTTGCAAATCACAGAAAATCCTACAGTCACATTTACTGTCAAAATAGTATGTTGGTGAGAAAATACTTTTTTAAATTGTTTGTTTATAAGGCTGTATTCTTTCAATTTACATTCTCTGCAGTCTTAGGACAATTTAATGAATAATAATTTAAATTATTGACATCCATTTACATTCACAGCCTAATAAATTGCTGTCTACTTCCTGTTTTAGCCTATCTGGTGTTTCAAAATGTCAGGTGCATCTGTGTAAGTTTTGAAGTAGATTTTCAGCATTAACCCTTAAATTACTTCAACTAAATAATTTATATATGCATACACACACACACACACACACACACACCCCTCAGTAATGTACTTTCTCATGATATTGATTTTCCAGGACACAAATAGCTGGATTTATGGCTGTGTAAGCAGCAATTCATCCATGTGGTGAGTATAAATGCTTCCTGTTTTTACTTAGCTAGATCCTATAAAGCTATATTTGGGTGTTGAAGCATGTAAAATATACCAACTTATGAAGGAAGAGATTGGAAAGAAGAGTAAGCAGAGCAAATTATTGCTTTGAATAACTTGTGAGTTTTCTCTGTCATGAAGAACATGGGAAAGAATAGGCTTTCTCAAAATCTCTTCAGAATCTTGTGATAGAAGACATCAGGTGGCACTCAAAGCCTTCGGAAGAATAACACTGAATGTTGTGCTCTGTTGCTCTTTATTTTTTTGTAATATTCCCAAACTGTTGTCATATGAAAATAATGAGGAAGATACTCTGATAATTTGAATCAGGTCATTAAAATCTGTTTTTCTCGCTGGCTTAGCTTTACCATTTTGAGCTCTTCTCAAAGTAAAATCAATCTACATTTTCAATCAAGGAAAGCTTCCACATGCAACTGAGCCAGTGCAGATTTATCTGTGCTGAGGCCCACAGCTGGTAGCCACGTGTCACAATTCCTTTTTCTCTGGCCCAAGGGCAAGTTGCCTGTTGCTCCTTTTGTATGCCCTTTGATCAGCATCAGGTCCAGGTTAGCCTAGTTCAGAACTGCTACATAAAACCTAATCTAATAGCAGTGGTTTTGCTCTGGACTTTGCTGTGCAATCAGGTAAAACTATGTAGAAAAATGAAAGTGTTCTGATATTCTAAAAACCATGCATCAGAATAGCTGAATGAATGTCCTGTTCAGTGTATTAACTGAATTGCACACAACTATAGAAGTGCTGCAAGATATGCAACAGCTGGTAAAAACTGATTCAAGTGATATGTTATGGGTGTTCATATAGGAAGAATGGATAGTTTTGTGCCTTTTCATTTCCTTTCTCTCTTTTCTTTTTAGATACTAGTAAAACTGTGTGTCAACTTAATGTCTGTGCTGTCTTGGCTTATTAAGAGTTTTCACTATATCTAATACAGTGGCTAATAACTGCTGTGTGTTGTGTTGTGTGGGGCAAAGTTACAGCTTTGCTGCTTTTTTTTTTCTCAAAAACACTTGAAATGTATCTGTAATGTTTAGATGTGGTATTTGAAAGGCAGCATCTGAAATGATTAGAGTTTGGTAAGTTACTAATTTAGCTGAGAGTAGTAGGCATTTGTCCATAATTTGTAACCATGGGCATCTTTATGGAGCTGGAAAAAAGCTGCTATCTTAATCTGCTATTATAACTCAGTGCCTACGAAATCAATATGTTTAACCTTTAAAACACTTGTATCTTTGCAGCCTGGAAGCCACTGATTTATCCTGGAGAGCTGAGCTACTTCCAACTGTCAAGGTATTCACTGTTCCATACCTTGTAGCTGGAGAAGTGTTTGGTGGGGGAGTTAGGGATAGTTAGGGATAGATCAGTTCTAAGCACAGCTTTGAGATGTGCAATTGCATCCCAGAGAGAAGGGGCACAAAAGATGATTTGGGAAGTGGGCAAGGAGAGAATTAAGGGATATGTTCACTATTTTTTTTTTTATAGGTTGTAATACTGAAACTTGAGGATTATCCTTCTTTGTCCCATATTGTCATTTATGTACAACCCACGGTTGGCAATAAGGTAATTTTTTTAAAAATTTCTTTCTCAGAGTTATTATTCCCAACTTTCAGATGCTCTATTGGAAGGAAGATATAGAGCATTGGTTGTCAAATCAATTCATAGAGGGATTTTTGGATTCTTTTATTCCTTGATTTTGTAATATTGTCATTTCCTAAATATTTAGCTTTTTGAACACTCAGTTCTCTTATCCAGCATAGCAGAGAATACTGTGGGTATCTGAAGCCACCTGACATGTTCTGGAGCACGTGCTACAGGTGGCTCAGCAAGGTCTGACACTGCATATAACACGGTAGAGACGTGCAGAGTTAGTCCTATCAGAGGAGTGACAGAGCATCAACCATGGAAAAAGTCTTAGGTGATCTACCAGGCCTTTCTATAATGCAAATCCAGTGTTTCTGCATCTATGGTATAATAACCCGCAATCCAGGAATTTGCTCACCACAATTGCATTTAATTTTAATTTTAATTTTCGTTTACATGAGTACCTTCAAGTAGTTGTGCCAAAGATGCCTTGCAGTTGAATTAATGTAGAATGCTCTGGGTAATAGTGAAAAAAGAAGATAGATGATTTGTGAAACTTTATCTGCCAAGTTGCATTTCAGTGTTTAAATCTCCTAAACTTACAAAGTGTATTCATTCCTTCTGAATTGCAGTTTGCTTTGGACTGTGAATTCTTCAAAGAGGATTCCAGAACAGTGCAGCTTCCTGTAACACATCTTTTTTCTTTTGGTAAGTATATTATTTTACTCAGGGAAAGCTACTAGTACAAACATTTGGGGGAATGAGTTTTCCTCAAAATTCCAAAAACTGTCTATGGGGGCTTATTTTATTAAATTTAATACATCCCACTTACCCAGGGGTGGGAAAATTTTGGTTTTTTTTTTTTTTTTTTTTGCTAACAAAAATAGAGGCATCTAAATCTCAATGTAATTCTCAAATCATTTTATTTAGCCTATCATAATAACATGTTCTTTGCAGGGCTTTCTTCAAGGATAATTCTGCTAAATTCAACAGGCTTGCTTTACAATGTACACCTCCAGCATTTTAACCAAGTAAGGTCACTACTTAATATTTTAATGTAACCACTATTTGGACAACATAAGCAAATACATGTATCTATATATTTGTTTTGTTTTAGATATATCAAGCTTTCAAAATCTATATAGAGAGCCATTGCCAGTTACCCAAAGGTAAATATGTGTTCTCTAGAAGTATATTTCAAAAAAAATCATGAATCTTGAAAATTCTCAAGATGTTTGTCTCTGCAAATTTCAATCTTATGTAAAGTGGTTTAGGCAGTGCTGTTATAATCTAATCAACTCTGTCTACTAATATTTTTCACCTTCCACTTTTTTTTGGAGGGAAGGGAGAGTTGGGGAGGAGGAGTTCAAAGCAAACAAGGAAATAATTCCTTTGCTAAGAAGCAAACTGACATGAAAACTGACACTTTCAACAAGATTGTTATATTCAAAGTATTTTTCAGGAGTAGATCATTGGCTAGGATTTTCTTTTTATTTTAGTGCTGAATATGAGACTTCAAGTTCAATGTTGAGCTGCATGAACTCAGATAGATTGGAAGCTAAAGAACTTGTTTAAAAAATACAGAAGTTCTCTCATGCCTGTCCTGACTAAGTACTAGTAGCTCACTGCCTTGCACAGTAACAGCATGTGTTTAAAAAAAAAAATAAAAAAGGTCAATACAAAGCAAGTTTCTGTATAATGGTCTATGTGCCACATTTGTATAATTTACATTTTTTTAATTCTTATGGCGAAGCTAGGCCAAACTTTACGTGTGTGTGTGTGTATATATATATATATATATATATATAGCGTGTGTATATATATCTTACTTATATATACATTATATATATATATATACACTTTTTGTATACTTCATAGATAGTGTATGTATATACTGTGTGTGTGTGTATATATAATATATCAAGTAACACTATTAATCTGTCTAACTATGCATGTGTGATTGGATGTGGTTTTAAGAAAATGGCACATGGCAAAGGCTTGTTTGCTTCACTGAGTCTTTGCAGACACTTGCCATATATTGTTCTTAATGATAAAATTTGAATTATTTTTCTTTTCAGAAAGAAAACCTAGTGTTTACAGACTTCACATACCCTGGTCACACGAAGACTCAATAACTGTAGCTAAGTAAGATTTTTAATAGTTCTACTTTATTTCTTTTTGAAGAGGGTTTCCATACTTTTGTGGTGATACTTCTGAAGAGAGATTGTTCTCGTTCAAGAGAAATGTTTGGCTTTTGCATCTTTCCCTCATTTATCATTCTGCCCTAGTTAACAAAGCAGCTCATTTGACTTTTCCTCAAAATAAATATATCTACTAATAGATCTACTGTTTTCTTAATAGTCTGTTCTGATTTCCAAAAAATGGAAGTCACATCTTCTGGTCTGAAATTTTCAGCATGATGCTTGAGGTCTTTTTGGTACATAAGAGTAGGTTATGCAGGAAGAAGCAGCAATACGTCGCATAAGGGCAATCGGAAGACTGTCATTCATTTGGCTTTTGGGGTTTGAGTAAAAGAGTCACCAGTTAAGTTGCTGTTTCAGAGTTCCATCTTCTACTGAGATCTCGGCAAAACTGCAGAGTGCACAACCTGAAAATGAAAGCAGTGTTCCAGTGTTAAATATTTACTCTTCCTCTGACTGTCAGTATGAGGTAATACAAATGTGTTTTATAGCTTTTTAGTGTTTTATAGTTTGTGTGTGATTTTTTTGGCTTTACCTTGGTCTTTGAAATTACGTAGATAATTAAGCCAAACAAACACTAATCAAATGTAAACATGGGCTGTTTGTGTGTGTTTTGAGCGTAGTGCATGATAAAAGTACTTTGCAAATGCTGGAATAGTACTGTATGTGGGATAATTTTGTAAAGAAAACTTTGATATAGTTTGCTTTTTGTTAACTTTTGTCACTAGTAAGCCGGTGTACATCTAAATTGTGGGATTGCTATACTGTAGTACTTAAGGCTTTTGCAAATGTGATTTGTATTTATGCTTACAGTTTTTCAGAATAATACTCAACAAATTGCTGTTTTTTGTTCATCAAGGTAATCCTGAAGACATCACTTTTACAGATTCTTGGGCAAGTAAGTAAACATTCTAATACTGGATGTTGTTTTTCTATAGGCAGTGCTTATATAGTTTTTCCCTCTGCTCTTCTCCCCCTCCTCTGCCTGTTCCACCTTGAAGTCCTACCTGGTGTCAAGATACTATCAAAGACACTATATAATGATCAGTTAAATCTTGCCACTTAACAAGGCATCCTACTCAGGCCTCAGCTTTTGGCATAGTAGAAAAGTACTCTATTTAGAGCTGATATAAATGATTGTTCAGCATTTGGAATTATAGTTAATGTCTGTAAGGGAATGAGAATGTAGGTCATCTTTAACTTGCCTGATAAATCAGACATATTCAGATTTGAAAATTATATTTGACATGAAACAGCAGTTTAAAAAGTCTAAACAGAACCATATATTCCCTTTTTAGCAAGTTTTCTTTGGTCAGACATGAAGAATACCTTTACACATTGGTAACAGTAAAAATGGACTAGCTGTCTGCAGTCCTTGATTCTAAAAACTATTTAGTTCCCAAGTAACTAAAAGTAGTGCTGAATATTGCTGACAAGTTTCTTTAATGTATGCATTTATAGGGAGTATTCTTAATTATGTTGAGCTTTCAGAATAGTATCTGTGCTATCTGTATATACTTGGATGGCATTTTGTGGTTAATGGAGCAGCAGGGAAGACAAGTGCAATATATGTGAAATGGCACCTCTGAAAATGCTTTGCCCAAGGACATATGTAACTATATGCATGTATTGCTTGGAAAGTGGCTTTTTGCTTTTGGTGTTTTTATTTAACTAAAACACAGTTAATTTGATGCTGTATTCTTCTCACCTTTCTCTTGACTGGGAAAAAAAAATTATACCTTGGTCCTTGAACAAAACATGTGGGTAGCTGTTTATGAGACCTGAGTGTTTTCTGTGTTTAACCTGATTATCGAATTCTCATGAACCAAGATGTGGAAGGATGTGCATCCTTTCAAACAGATTTTTCCAGTCGCATTATAATGATTACTTGATGATAATATATGTGCACGTGTCTGTACCCACATGCATATATAGAAGTCCTTATGTCCTTGTCTTTCAGATAATAAGGTTCCATGGCTGTTCTCTCCCTGTCTATGTTGTTGCTAATATTCTTCTCACCTATGGGGGCCAATTAAACACACTGATATCAACAGGTAACTTTTTAGACTCTCTTTCATATCACAATTGTTTTCCATCAGTAAATTAGATTGAGTAATTTCATTAAGGACTAGTTTCTTTGGTCATTTTGCTTTGGTAATTTTTTCTTCTGTTAAATAGGACTGTACTTGTCATCTGTGCACTTCAGCTTCAAAATTGTTTGTCAGCAGTTCTCCAAGGATGGTTTCTAGCAGTGTTAGACTTAGTGTTTTTCTCTTCTATCCCTTCCTTGTAAGTGATTGGTGTTTTACACAGTATTGTAATATTAATAGGAGTTTGCACAAAAGTACATGTAAAAAAATAAAATATATTGCTGATAGGCACAAAATACCTCGATCTTGCACAAAGATGAGATTTGCAGGATGGCTTTTTTAGACATGCTTTGTGACAAAATGCAGTTTATGCAGCTTTGAAGTCAACTTTTAAAGTCTTAATTTACTTTCTGTTGTTGAGCTTCTTTGTTAAAGCTGATGACAAAGTTTTAATTATTACTGCTTTCTGTTCTTGATTCTAGGCCAGTGTTCAGAATTTCCCCTCGAACTCGTTAGGACAGCTAAACCCTACAAAGTAGACCCTATTATAAGCATTGTTGTGTTTCTGCTGGGGTAAGTTTCTAAGGTGTTTTTGGTTTTGTTTTCTTTTGGGGGGTGTTTTGTTTTTGTATTTTTTTAGCAGCTTCCAAATCAAAAATTTGAAATAGGAAATAGGAAAACTATTGCAGGGGAAGAAGGTCACTTTGTTTGTATTCACTGTGGTCTTTTGACTGTGATTTTGTTTGGAAGGCTGCAGTACGAAGAATAGTTCATGTTTATCACTGTAATGGCAACTGGAGGTGATAAGTAACACTGCTTTCATGTTTTTGGCAGGTTTAACTGGTTTAGAGAGATATGGGATTCACTGTCACTACCAGAGGTGGATGCTGCAGTACTGAGTAGTCAGGATGCATGGTTCCCCCTTGTGTCCCTGATTCTATTTCTTTTTGGGACAGGCATTGCATACTGGAGTGGTGTATTTTTCTCTTCATCTCTGAGACTCTTCTCTTTGTTATGGTTAACTCTAATAAGGTAAATCATCATTATAATGATGCTCTTTTAAATGATCGAGACACTTTTTTTTTATATTTGTTTCAATGCAAGTACTTGGGCAGATTAAATTTGGCAATGCAATTTGTATGTGGTTTTAGCCATCTCAATTTGTTAATGTTAAGTGCTAGTGAAATATGTGGATTGCATTATATTCTTTATTGGACATCTTCAAAAGGGAATGTAAAATTATTTCCTTCACTATCTGCTTGAAGATTTTCAGTTTTTGAAGGAACCTTGGGGAAGAGAAAGCAACTGAACTATTTCCTTTTCGTGCTAGGCTGCTCAAAATAAATATGTATTTAGAAAGGGGACTACTAGCAGTGTAGTGCTCCTTGTATTCCATAATATAGACTGACACAAAACAAACGAGCTTGTGCAACACAGTTTTTTGGGACTTTAATTTCAGTCTTCAAGAATGATAGATTTTACAAGTGATATCTAAGAATGCCAGATTTTTATATATTTACAGATGAATCTTCAGATACTAAAGGAGGTTGAAAAGCAGTAAAGGAAGGCTAGAAGGTATTTTGGAAGAAGAATAAATCAATAAATTGGATAATGGGCCTAAGTATTTCAGTTGTTTGACTGTTCTCATGTTGGTTCAGCCCTTGGCTACTTTTGAGCCAAAAGAAATTTTATTTCTCTAGAAGGTTAGTTGGGTTACTCAACTCAGAAAAACACACTACATGGACTCTTTTCTGGGTTCTTCACTATTCTACATGTGTATTACACGTGTGTTAGAAGCCGTTACATGCATTCGTATTAAATATGATAATAAAGAATATATTTCAATAAAGAATATGTTTACATAAATATGTTCTTATTAGACCATTACATACCTTCTTATTTATAAAATTACAGCAAATGCTAAGAAACTTCAGTAAAGTAATGAAGTGGCTCCTTTTAAGTTTTGAATTTACTCTTATCACATTTTTGAGTTTTTTTTTTCCTAGCTTAATTATTCTCTTTGTATTAAAGCTTTTGATTATTATAAAGCCCTGAGAATGTCTTGGGCAGCAGCAGCAGCAAATTTTTGCAACAGTGTTTTTGTGCAGCCTGCCTGCAAGTGAACTTGTTAGTTCATTTTGGAATTCTCCTAGCATAGCTTCTGATCTAGCCCTGAATTTCTTGAAAACAACAGTTGTTTTCTCTAAGTCATTCGCAAGTAGATGATGTTTACTTGGATTTTGATCACAGGAATATTATCACAGGTCATTAATGAAATATCATGTTCCCATCAACTAGCCGTCTTTTTGTGGTTATTTTCAGTATTTGTTCCAAAGACTTAACATGATATTTCCTGAACAGCATTTCTTCCATTTTTAGTGTCTGTTTCAACACTGCATTTGCTAATGCTTTGCATCCACTAAACTACTCTTTATGTAAAATAAAATAGTGGATTAGTTAGACATACATTCTCAGAGCTGTAAGACTATCTTGTTAGTTACTGATGAGAAACTGTATTAAAAGGATGAGAAACTGTGTTTAGCTTACCTTTGTATATATGTTACACTTAGATAACTTGATTTTCCCAATTAATCAACATTTAAGAATAATCAATTGTTCTCAGTCATTCCTGAAACAGAATCATTCTTTAAGCTTTGGAAATTTGATTCCAAGTGTTGAATAAGGTTTGTGTGTTTTTATCTTTTTTAGGCCTCCTGTACTGCAAAAAGATAGCAAGCTGATCACACCCCGAAGAGTGTGTGTGATGGTGTCTCTTGCTCTGGTTAGCTGGACCACGTGTGGTGCATTTGCAATACTCATTATTTATCTTCGATATGTGTTTAAGGTACTGACAGCCTAAATGCTGGGGTCAATATTTGATTAAAAAATGTTGTTTGAATTAACCCAATGTTAAAAGCGAAGATAAAGTTTGCCGTTTTATTTAAAATAAATGTTGTTACTCATAGAGTTGAAATAGCTTTTCTGTGCTTATTGAAGACTTTCACAATTCCGTATTTTTTAGAATTATTTTGTTCTTATCACAGTATTTCTTCCAAAAAAACAACACGGTACCATATGCCCACTATAATAATTCATATAAATATACTTTTTATCTGTATGTAATGTTATAAATGGTAACATAAGGTTACCCTGCAAAGGACTTCTCCCTGCTGACACTATTTCTCCTTCTGCAGCAAATTCTAGCTGTGAAATGGGACCAAAAAAAGTTTTTTTTTTTGTTTTTTGTTTTTTGTTTTTTTTAATTTGCTACAACTTTCATATGAAGAAACTCTTTAAAAAGTCAAAATGTCTTTCTGCCTTGCAGGTTATTAAACTGTATGCAAGTGTAAGAGCAGAACAAAATGTGCTTGATGGGGTAAGCTCATTTCCTGCTTGTTTTCAGAATAAATGATCAAAAATCATATGGCAAACCCGTATTATATGGCGACCGATATGTTAAGAATTGTTAACATCTTGTCTTGGTAGTACCCAGCTGGAAAGAAACTAAAAGATGCTGCAATGACTGGATGGCTGTGAAAGCCTGGACAGGAGTATTTTCTTCCATTACATGTTACTTTTTGCATTCACTCTTCCACTGCAGAAGAGATATAAGGATGTTTAGGAAGGAACATTTAGTCTCTGAGCACATATGGAACAAATTTTTTCTGTCTAACTTGTGATATTTGTGTACATATGTATATCTAAAGAAATAAATTTAATTTCTAGATAATCATCTGTACTTTTAATCAGGAGATGACAAATTAAAATGTTATTTTGAAGCTTCATGCATTTTCAACAGTTAACTGCAATCTCATTCCATATCCACCTAATAAACTATATTTGCCACCTCCTGATTTTTTTTTCAGTTGCTTTAACTTACCGGATCTAAAGTATCTGCATATGCTTTTAGATGTAATAACTACCTGCTATTTTTCTCAAACTTACAGTTAAAAAGCTATCTGCCGGGAAAAGTTGTTGAAAGGTTTCCTTATATTTGGGAGAGGAACATTTAATTTAATGCCACTATCTTTTTGTCATCCCCGTATTCTCCTACCTGTTGCTTTTTCTTTCTCCTCCTGTAGCTGAAAGCATGTGCTTTCTCCTCATCAGTCTGTTTTTGTTATTCCTACAACTTACATCTTACTCCCACTTGTGTTATCTTCTGATTTTTTTTCCTGAATGATTATGTGTGATTTTTCACCCACATGCTTTATTATCCTTATTCTGTTCCTCCTCCTTGGAACTCCTTTTCACATCACTTCAGTTGTGTCAGGGTATCTTCACTCTTCACTCTATTTTTTTTTTCTTCCAAACATACATAAATTATTATTGTAAGGAAAATTGCTTTTCTTTTGATGGGTTTTTCAGGGTAAAGTGCAATCTTTCTTCTTAAATCACAGCTAATATGATAAAGTTTTTAAGCTAGTCTTTCCTGCCTCCTCCAACATGGACTGTTACAAACCAGAACATGTTTTCATGATTTGATTTTTATTTGCAGGATTCGGGGCGCTCAAAGGAAACCTCACAGAATGCCATTAGACGCACAGTCGAAGAAGGGGATTCAGTAGATGGTGCATCAGAAGCAACACAGCCTCTCTGTGACAACAGAACAGTTGCTGAAGATGTCAACAGTCTTCAGATGCATGTAACAATCCTCAATTTATTCACATGGATTATGCTGCTCAACTTGCCATCTTTGATTTATTGGCTAAAAAATCTCAGGTAACGTCTTAAACTGCACTTAAGGGGAATGTGAAAAAATGTGAACTTTTCTAACAAAAAGGTAGTCAAAATCATGAATGCTCAGCTCTTTATATTATTATTTACCTTACTGTAGTCTCTAGTTGTTTGTAATAGTTTTTTCTGTATTAGCTCTCTTGTGTAATGGCATAAACGGGTGTTAAATGAGCTGATGATTTGTTGAGAACAGTGATGATTCATAAACAATTCAAAATCCAGCTGTGATGCCACGTACATTATATGAGTGTCTGTATTGTCAGCATATGCTTGTTCCCCATCTGGATTTCAGAATTTCTGTAGTAGGATGCAGCCCCTTAAAAATATCATGCTTTTAAAACCAAATGACTTTTTTTTTGCAGGTACAATGTTAGACTTGATCCTGACCCATGTAGATCTACCGCTATTATCCTTGTCTCCATTTTAGAAATCCTCATCAATTCAAGCACTTCTGAAGTGAAATCAAGGTAGTATAGCCTAATCTCCCATTTCTTTCTTGCTTCTTTCCACTACTTCCATTTCTGTGTGAAAGCTTTATATAACGTGCAATACATAGTTGTTCCGTCTGCACAGGGATTCATAAACTCATATAGTTAAATCTTAAAAAGAAAAACTAGATAAAATGCATGCAAGTTACCTGTGGTTCAGATACATGGGGAAAATGATTACCTCTAGGTACCATATGCATGTAGATGGACTATTTGCTATGTAAACAATCGGTTGAGTAAATGATAATTTACTGATGAAATTTTTATCTACAATTCAATCAATCCTTCCAAATATTATGGAATTCTAACATATCTTAGTGTAATTATAATTAGAAAGTGGCAATGAAAAGTGGAAGTTAAACCATTTTAGTCAGGTTCTTGTACCTTCCCCTTGCGAGTGCATTGGCAGCAGGGTAACCTCTGCCAAATGCTGCAACTTTGTGCGTGCTGCCAATTTAAGCAACTTTGCACACTTTGTTTGGCAGACAGTAGGCCAGTGCTTGCTCAGGTAGAAGATTTGTCAGTGTCCCAATAAATATGATGAATAATAAATAATATTGATTATTCTTTTGCACAGTACCTGTTAATTCAACTGTTCTAAAATACCGCTTCTTACAATGTTCCTGGGAATTTTTCATAAGAATATTGAAAGAATTTTTAAAAGTCTGCCTTTTTGTGTAATTACTCTTGCTATAGAATTGTTATTGACCATTTAATCTATTGCTCTATTTAAAAATGATCAAATCCTTGAAATCTAAATTTTTAAAATAAGGAGAAATATGTTATTTGCTTATCATGTGCTGCAGCTATGGCTACAAAACTGGTAACTTTATTTTCTTATCTTATCTTACAGTAAACTCTTGAAGATAGCAACCAAAGTTCCACTCCCTTTGTCTGTTGTGATGCTGGCCTTTGGGCGAATGCATTTATACAAAGTACCCCACTTTATCACTTTTTCTCTTCTTCTACATGTGTTGTGTTGTATTGTATAATGTTGATTTTTGCATACAAAACGCAGTGCAGCCTAGAAAGTAACAGTGGAGACACGACAACTTTCAACAAAGAAATGCCTAGATTTATATAATCAATAATTAACGTGATTTGGGAAAGGTGATGGAACTGTGAATATTTTATGAAAATTTAAGAATGTTTTTCATGTTGCTTAGAAAGCTTCTCAAGGTATTTATTTTTCTGACTGGGAAAAATAAAGTGAATTATGTGCGTGTGTAAGCACCTAAATCTTTGTCTAACATCTCAATATTCTGTTTGCCTTGCAGAGACTTTTGATATTTCACTATATTTCTTTGTTGAAACAGTTTTTTTAAAGTTCAGTATGCTGATACAGTGTGTATGTTTTGAACTTGCACCTTTTGCAGTTCTAACGTATGCTGGTTAAGCCCTAAATTTCAAGCACACTGTGACTATCACAAAAACTACACAGCCAAGTATACTTTTAATCATTTTATGCTACTCTTATAAGCTGCCACTGTTGTGTCTGGGTAAACTAGAATGTACTGCTTCTACAGAACTGTTAATTCTAGCAAATGATTCGTTTGATCATTTTAAGTTGAACATTTGTGAGATAATTCAAAGTCTTACACATTTTATTTTTTGTGAGAGTGATGGTAATGCTCTGTGTAGCTTTCTGTTCAGGAAGGTTAACAGCAGAGTGATGAGCAATTTGCAATAATGTTGTTTCAAAACATTGCCAGTTTTCTCTAGAATTTTGCAGTTGGGGCTTGCCCGTGCATAGAAGCAAGTCCGTGGTGCATTTGTGATGCTGTGCTGTGCTCAAGTAGACATGGCAGAAATTTATTCCTGGGCAGGGTAAATGGTGACACCACTATCTTACTGTAAGTGTCCACACGGAATTCATGTGGAATAGCTGCAATATTGTACATTTATACCCTGCCTATGCTAAATTCCTTGTTTAGACAGACCTTCAGTGAAAAATACTGACCCTTACTATTAGCACTGTATAAAGTATTATCTTAGTGCCTAGATGCTACAGTGACTGCCACGTATAACAATGCTCAAATTAGCTGTCTGTAGGGAAGTCTATCCCCTAGATATGCAGTTGCTAACAGAAGAAATTCCCCTAGCCATTAGGTTAAAATGATCTATTATTATTAAAATGATGTGTTGATCCAGTGTAGAGATGAGGTTCTGTGTTCGCTGTCTCCACCATCTCTGAAGCATCTGTCATCTTAGTGCAGAAATACTAGACCAGCTCAACTATCTCAAAATATGGGTTATAACAGGAAATCTACTCACACTCTATCAATTTAAAATATGTACTTTATATAGTAGTAGAGCCTGACCCACTTCTTGTAGCTCATTGTTCTTGCCTGAAGTGCCTCAGTTCTAGCTTGTTTATAGAGTTGATTTATTTGAACTGGCTGGGAACACCAATCAGTTCATGTAGTGACTTCCAAAATGAAGGACAAGCATCAAGCAAGCACTTGTTCTGTCTCCTCATAAGAAAGCCACCAGTTCGAACTATCAATAGTCATTAAAACTGCTTTGACTGAGCAAGATTATTGTTACTTAAACCAGTGTCATTGTTATCAATAATCTCTGCACTGGTCTTCTAGTCTTAACATTTTATATAAAAGACTAGGTTATGCAGAGTGTTTGTAATCAGAATAGCTGTCTGAACCTGAAGCTGTATCTTGATACCTTTCTTCTAACTAAATGTATGGTACAATACATGTATATGGGTGAATTGTGTGTATATATTTGTAGCTAAAATCAAGAAGTCCATTTAACCTGGAGATTCAAACATAGAGGAATAGAATTTCTACTGAGAAATGGCTGTTGGTGAAGGATCATGACAAAGCTGCACCGAGGCAGTGGTAAGAGGCCGGCTGTGAAGAATGCAGGATCTGATTTCTAGGGATCTAAATGGGTCCTCTCTGCTTATTGCTATAATGTTTCTCTAAAGTGGGTTTGCCACCCCAATCTTCTCGTTCTACATGTGGGCTTGTTTGTCTCAATGATTCTATTGGAGCTGCAGGTGGAATAAAATAATAGACAGCATAAGAAGAGTTAACAGTGACAGAATATGGTAACTTAGATAGTTTTGATAAGGCTTCCAAAATATATCCCAGGGCAAAATAGATTAAATTGTAGTAGCATAGAAGAACATGCATTTTTTTCAACTATCATTATTTTTCTAAAGCTAGGAATTTGGTTGATAGTTGAAAGTTCTTCCTTGGTGTAGGTTACAGAATTTTGGATAGCAATTCTTACATGACTTGCAATCCTGAGATACAAATACAACACATGCTTTCAGAAAGATGCAATTCTGAATCCAAAATGCCAGGCTTTCCCACATCTTTCCTGATGCTCCCTTTTTCCAGAGGTTACATTCCTTCATTGGGGTTGCAGGAAGTGGTATTGCTTATTCCATTTCGTATGCTTTGTGTGCTGTTTGCTAGGTGAAAGTTTTGTTTTCAGAGTTGCATGTCTGGATTTTGCAGACAGTGCTTGCGGACCGTCTAACTTTGGCTGCTTCAGAGCATGGCATCTACTCCCAACTAGATCCCCTGCACAAGCATTTTGAGGCGGGAAGGGGAAAGAGTGAGGAGTACAAGTGCAGAGAACTAATCATCCCATCAGAAGAGAGGTGGAATGATACCACTACTGAAAAAGGCAGGTTTTTTTTAAATGTCTAGAATTGTTTTTCAGGTAAATACAATCATTTTTCTTCCTTTTGGAGAAGAAGCTGCTGTTATATAAACTTCTAGCTCTACCACTTATTAGAACGAGAATAAAAAGCAAGGTAGGAACCTAGAGTACCAAACGTTACTAATTTTAAGTACAGCATATTTGTACATCAAAAATCAGCATGGTCATAGTGGAATTTCTGAGAACTACTTTCTTTTTCTCAAGAAAAAAAAAGCAGTAACAGGACTTTTAGTTACTATCTTTTATTATTTAGAGTTCTACTCTGCTTTTTGAGTGAACTGATTGATGTGTGTAACCATTCAGAAGTATTCATTTGCAAAGTTACAGCAAAATAAAGCTGAGAAAAGTAATTGTAATATATAGCAGAAGAAATGGAGACTTCTTGTCTGACTGACATAAAATTTTTAAGTTCTCATCTATAATTAGGCTACATCTAAAGTCAATTTTTAGAGAAAAAAACAGTTTATTCATGCCTTAAAAAATAAAGATATTGCCTCGGTCGATACTTAGTTTTCTACTTGTTTGCCAGTCACAAGATAATAAACTTGTCATTCGACCATTTTTTGAACTCAGATACGTTTGCTCTGTGAGCTCGAAGAGGACAGAATAAAGTTAACTGTGTGCTTGTGAACAAATGCAGACATTTCCAAAGAGTTTATTCAATTGAGTTTAATATGGTGATGAGAGCTTCAACAGAATTTTGTATTAGCTACACTGAAGAAAGGAGCAGCTGTTTTACAAATCTTCAGTATTCTAATTTGCTAAAATTGTTTTGTTAGGGGAAGATTACAGTGTCTCTACAATAGTTGTGTTGCTGTTTTAAGTCACTAAGCTGCTAGGCTAAGAATTTTAATTTTCTTTTTAAGCATTCAATAGTGAATGTTGGGCATTTATTTTGCAAGTTTGGCTCCTTACATTCCCATGTGGAAAATAGCTGTGGTACCTTTTAAAGACAACACTGTACTATAAATGGTTTTAAAACTTTCATCCTTGTTCCAATAAGAGGAGATCCAGTTCTGTCACCCAAGCTACAGGCTACTCGCCTGTACCTCTGGATAGATGTGCCAGTGAATGACAACATACAAAAACATACTTAGAATTTTAAGCTAGTATTCATAATGTTTAAAGCCTCTAGACGTTTGTTTGAAAGCCTTTTACAAATCTATATATTTTTCTGACACATTTTTTGTTTATGGAAGAATGTAATCCAAGATTTTAATCAGCTCATTTATCTTAAAGCTTACGTTAAATAAAACGTGTGAATTTTACACGTGTAATTTTTATCATATTAGTTGATATTACTGCTTTTGTCTAATAAATTTGAGTGTTTGGAGAGAATATTCGTATCAGCTTTTACTTAAGGAAGTCTCTCCATGGCTTTGACTGTTCAGGTGTGTAAGCACATACCTGCCTCAAGCAAGTGCTTACTGCCTTCTAACACGGCAGCCTGAGTCAGACACGACGTATTTGGACCTTAACTTAGGTTAAGATTTCAGGTTTCCTTCTATATTTGTGTTTTTCCATAGTAGCACCTGGCACATCATTCCAGCTCCTGCCTCCATGGGAAGTTATCCCTCCCCTGTAATAGCAACACAGGGCTCGCAGCGACGAGTGTCGGGACGCACGGCCTCTCTCCTCCAGACTCTTCCTCTGTTGGAGTTCTGTATCTCTGAAATACCAGCAAAGACTTCCTTTTCCCCTAACTTCTTAAATAATTTCAAGATTTGTGTTAAGCATCAAGCTGAAAGCGCAAGTCTTGGTGTTTATTCCTTAACATTAAATCAATTATTTTGGGATTAATTGGGGCGTTGATATTTTTTGTGTATGTCACTTAAGGACGGAAAATGTATTTGAAATGTCAGCACCTGACAAGTGAAATTGATTTTCAGAAGTTTAGGGGAAGTAGATAGGACAAGCCAAATTAAACCAAAATTGAAATGCGGTATTGTTTTTTCACTGTGATGTTTAATTTTTAGTTTTCTAAAGGAAAAAAATATGTGCCTTACAGCAGTAGATGAATAAACTGTAACTGTAGCCTGTGGACTTCTGTGGCCTTATGTTTCACTTTGGAAGTCCCATGGAAAATGACCAAAAACGTTTGTGTGGATCATGCAGGAACTTGGTTTGAGGAAAATATTAAAAAAAGAAAAATTAAGATCCTCTTTACCAACAGTATTATCTATAGAAATTAAGCATTTACAGAATCCAGATTTCTGGGAAGTACAGTACATTTGCAGGTTGGAATTACACCAACCAAAGTCAGAAAGCTGCAGTTGACCCTGTTTGGTCAAGTCTTTCTGTTGACAAGAAAAAAATAAGTCTCAGATATGTCTCAACTTTTATGTCTGTCAGAATCTTATTTTTTTGGAAGAAACTGAAGAACAACATTTTCTGACGAGAGCTCAACTGATACGCTATTAAGCAGTGTGTAGGCTTTAGTGGGAGAAATAAAACCGTTTTGGGGGTGTTTTTGTTGATGTTAGGTTAGGCTTAGGTTGGGGTTGGAGGAGGGTTTTAAGCTCCCAAGTTTTTATATAATGAACTTCACTGTTTATGAATTTTTTTTTAAACATAAACAAAAAAGTTATAAATAGTCTTATGTGTTCTTTTCTTCCCAGTTCTTTAAAGAAAACCAGTAAAACCAGTAAAATTGAAGATCCTGAAATTTTGTTTTGAAACGATAGAAGATTCCTGTAGGTATCATTTTTAATATGAAGAGTTTATAGGGAAAGCCATCTCTGGCTTACCTGATGTTGCTCTGTAGGAGTCTTTTATGTCTTGAAAAACAACAACAAAAACAAATTCTGAGTTTTTTTTTTCACTACGAGTAGTCACATTGGATCTTGAGTAATGACGCTGTGTCTCAAAGCTGATTGTTGGACTCCGTTTAGACATGTTTAGACATGTACACAAAATGACTGCATGTCAGCGCATCACAGTAGTTATTTGAATATTTTAGTTATTTTGATATGCAAATCCAAGTTAATAATCTTCTTTTACTGAGGACTAAGTTGAACCTGACTGACACAACTCTGCTAATGCTGTGGCTCAGCAGAAAACATGCAACTTGAGATCTTCTCTGTTGCTTCCTTCTTTATATTAATTTAGACTTTAAAACCCTCAGTCACTTAACCTTTTCTCCTCTTTGTTCTGTGATGATTGTTGACTTCCTGTGTAGACGGTGCTAGAACTAAAATCAGCAAAGGGGCAGAACTAACTTTAGGTATCATCATGAATTCAGAAAAAAAAAAATGTGCAGGCCTAGTAATATTATTCCTTAGTTATTTTTTCCCAGCACCAAAACAAAATAATGTTGGGCAAAACGCCTATTAAAAGGGTATGAGAGTGAGTGGGTGTTGTTTGTTTTCTTGCAGGAGATATGGAGCATTGATTTTTTTTGTTTGTAATATGAAAAGGGCTTAAATTTTGAAGAAGACATATGTAACCTTTGGAAAAATCTATCATTTAACAAGCAGCTCATCTGACTACTTAACTCTTCCTGTTTTGAGTTCTTGTGTAGTTAGTGTAAACCTGGTGTTTTAGGTGGAGCTAACTGTTACAGGTGTATAGAGATGCTGACAGGGTCATATCAGTTAATGTTTGAATAATGCTGTAATAAACCAGCATGCTTATTAGAACATGTGTAATTGAATTCTTCAGTACAGTTCATGCAATGTGTATTAAGCTTCAGCAAAGCCCTGTTTTTGTGAGATGCTACGTCGGAGAATCCCTATCTCCAACTACTGCTGAATTATTGAAAGCGGAATTTACAGAATCTTTCAAAACTGTGCTGTTAGCTATTTGTCTTTGTTCAAGACTGACTTAATTGGGAGCAAGATTGTGACTTCAGTATTGTGTTTGATGGTTTACCTGTCTGCAGTGTATCCTTCACATTTTTAATATAAATGTGCATGACTTAGGAGCGCACTGTGTAGCGTATACTGTGCTAAACAAACACGTGTGTTTATTGCTGTCTGTTATCATAACATGGCTGCATTAATAGAAAACGTAATTGTTAAAAAGTGCCACTTATCAGTCATACTCTGTAGAGTGTTATGAATGTTATCTGCACATCTCTTGTCCAAATCTGTTAATGACTGTAGTGTGAACATTTGCCTTTCGTCTTTGCTCAGGTACTCGTGTGGAGCAGTTTGGTGCTTTTTTTCTTCTAACTTGTAGAAAATAAAAACAGTGAACAAAAGTTTTTTTGTAAGAGCTTTAATTTATGTAATGAACACTTTTATTCCCCTCCTCCTCGCCCCCGTCATCTTGAATAGCACACAATAAAGGTCTTATCTGATGAAGCCTGCCTGTTACAAAATCTGTTCACCCTAAGCTTTTATACTTGCCTTTTCATTGTAATTAAATATGAACCAAAATGCAAAGTGTTTGTGAGTAACCTAGTTCATATATATGCAGCAGTATCTGCATAAAACCTGTTTTATGCAGAACATAATTAGTTATGATCTTAACAGAACGGAATTAGTTATAAATATGCCTCTTATTTGAGAAGATTTTTACTTTGTCAATTAATTTGCATGTAACAAAACATGTAAATTGTTTCTGACTATTTTCAGCTTCAGTGGAATTTAATTCAGATACATAGGACTTATTGTGGCATATTGACTTTATAATTAGTATATTCACTTTGAAAAGATTTGATCTGGTAAGAATGTGTTTCTGTACGAGTAGTCTCCTGAGGGAAAAATCTAAAGTTTAAATTTAAGCACATTTAAACTGTGGCACACCAATTTCTGTCTGGTAAATCTTTTGTTAAACTGGCTCCTGTCGTGTGAGGAAGATATAGTTTTGTCTAATGGGTGTAACTGAGCTAATAGTATTTTAATGTGAAAGTGTACCATTTATATTTGACTTTCACTGAAATAATACAATGGAGGGACTTTTAATGCAGGCAGCGTGTAAGTGTGTAAGTCCTCATGATTGGATCAAAAACACACCACTAAATACAATAGCACTGGGCTGATCAGAGACCTCTTGACATTAACAAAGAAATATCAAAGATTTCAAGCAGAGGAAGCCTTGCTTTTGGCTTTAACTAAATTTAGCTGATTTTTCAATTAGCTGTTTGTTACTTGCTCAAAAAGCAAACTGGCCAGAACAGCTCCAGGCTTAGGAAAGGATGTACACACCAAAAGATTAAGGATCTTGATTGTATATGTATATAGGGCATAAGAATATGTTAGTTAAATATTTATACATAGATTAAGAAAGCAATGGAGACTAGAAGTCTATTCAGCTATTGTGAACCATGTTATCCATGTGAATGATATAATGGTATGTGAATGATATAATGGTATAATGAAATTACAGGCAAGAAGTTAAAGCAGCTTTGAGATAAGAATGTTATTAAATACGGCCACGGTAAATTAACATTAATATCCTTGTAGTCTTTGTTTTGGTTTCTAACCTGACAGTAGGGTACTGGCTGTCAATTAATTCAGGATTAAAAACCAAAACTTTAATTAAAATGCTAGGATTTGGGATCTTGAAATAGACCTTACTATTCTCTCTCTCTCCAGCATCACAAAAATGATCCATATCTGATCTTGAAAACCATTCAATGACTTATAATGATCTGTTAGTCACTGTATTGGAGAGAGATATCATGTACAATGTTTTAATTAAAATAATATTTTGATACAGCTCTATTATCTCTGTTGGGAATTGTTTTAGGCTTCTTATATACTTGCCACCTATTTTCTGCAATAAGGCTCAAGGAGGAGGAATTTGCACAGCACTGTTCAATAGCAACAGGTCTTGAGAGCATTAAGGAGGAAACTCTCGAGGGGCTTTATGTCATGCATGGAGATGGAATCATTGCTGTATTTTTGAACTCCTGCTAACGTCACTGACACCCACCTATAGTCCACTAGAAATATAAGTGGAGAGATCAGTTTGCTCACAGAGTACAAGCAGACTAACCAAGAAGGGGCAAGCCAGAGCCAAATCACTGGTAAGCTTTATTTTAAAGACAGCAAAAAACAGAATCTGATACTTTTTTTTTTTTTTGCTTGACTCAAGTTGTGCAATGCATCTCTAGTGCATTATACAAAAATGTGTTGTTATTGTAGTTATTAATATGCGTAGTACATCTTTTATTTCATGCAGTTTTAACATTTGAGCTACCTGTGTCTCGAGCTATCTTTTTGCATTTTCCTTGGAGCACATAAAGCTGTAACTGATCAGCCAAAATAAAGACCTGTACTATCGTTATAAAGGTAAATTTACAAATGTTAATGCTTTATATGTCAGGTGCCAAACTAGTCTCTTTTAGAAAGAAAATCCAGTATCGAGAAATAGCTTTGCTGTGGGAAACATTTTGTATATTTCTAATTTGCTTTTTCCCCATTACATGAGGATAAAAACAGGGAAAGAAAAAGTTGTTAGCACACACATTAGTTTAGTCTTTAGCAGGCAGATGCTCCTTGGCACTCGTAAATTGTTTTTTGCTGTCCTCTGCATTGTCAGACTTGCTTCCTTTGGTTACAGTGACAGAGAGTTCATCCTTCCTGCAGGTATCCTGTTGGTCGCTTCACCATGTGGAAGGTGGTGCTCCTGCTTGTATACACAGCATTGGCCGTAAGAGGACTGGCAAAAGGGGCTCCTTTCCAGCCAGAAGAAAAGTGGAAACCTTTAGATAACCCTAGAAACCGAGACCTGGTAAGGACAAGTAGCGAGAAAAACAACCTAAGTCTAAAATAACCTAAATAAGCTTTACACGGTCTTGCTGTTTGCGTTTTTTTTCATTGTAAGAATATTTTTCTACTAAAATTAAATGTAAGTGGGGCCTGTTGAACATAAAGCTAGAAGCTGCATACTTTGTACAGTGAATTGCAGCAGCGAGGCGAGCAGCCTTCAGCACCCGTTGACTGAAGAGGCAGTCTCAGTGTACAGCAGTACAGGTAACCTCCTTACATCTCTGTGCAGCAGCTTTACATTTAAAATATGTGCTTTGGTATGTAAAGCAACTCACTTTATGAAGAAGAGGAGTTATTATTATGTGTCTCTCAAATGTGTATTGTTCATTAGGTGACATTTCAATCTCCCAGAAATGCAAGTTTGCAGCTGATATCATTAACAGTGTCTGAAGATTTAAAAGTTAGTTACAGCTAAGAAAGTAACATAACGGAAAATCAGCAAGATCTACAAGGCACTGGTGATTTTCCTACTTTTTTTTACATTAGTTATAAAGAAAGATTGTTTTAGGAAACAATTAAAATTTTCTACTTTAGCAATTTAATTGAAATCGATTTTCATTGTTTGCCCTTAGGAAGCTTTTTATGAGAGACATGTTTCAAATGCTGCTTGAATCCTCTGGTTCAGAGAGGAGAATAGAGTATCAGCAGGTGCTTGGTTGCCTCTGAACACTTTGTGAATTATACAAGTCAGGGATGGACGGGAGAAGTCTATTACTTTGTGCGAGTTTATGATATAGAAGTGATATAGAAAAGTGATATGATATAGAAAAGTGGTTATGATCTGAAAATAGAGGACTTCACCCCATGCAGGAGCAGCCATTATGTTTACTTTGTTTCAGTAAGAATACTTAATCTGAAGTGCACATGCTGTATTTTCAAATGTGAAATATCTTCAGTTTTTCAGAACGCTCCAGGCTTATTTTTCGGGCAGGGGTCTTGATCTCAGAAAGTTCCCCGCTACCTTCACTATGAACAATGAAGGACCAAGGCCTGTCATGTTCTACTCAGATCCTATTGCTTCTGCATTTGCAGATTATGAAGAAAGGAAAAATTCTTTTCCAAGTTACTTCCAAGGCTGAGAGGTAACACTGACTGAGGTAAAAGAGGGTGCCCTTTCCTGTAGTGTAACTCTTGCCTGAAACTGTTTATAAATATCCCTGAAGTAGAGATTTATTAGGAACTACTGTAAAATAAGACATGGTGATTGTGCAGTAAGAAGTAATATGAAGTTAGATTTATGTAGACTATAGAATGAAAAAAAAATATATATATATATATAATTCAGATGGATCAAGCTTGCCTTATTCATAAACTCAGGCTGAATTTATAGCAGATGTATTTCCAGTTTTCTATTTTATTATTTATCTGTGCATAACCACATTCTGCAGTAAATCCTTTCATAGCTCCTTCTAAAGGTGAGTGAATACAGGTAACTCTGAGAACAGGCAATTGTTTTATCTCATTTTACAAATAGATGAAGATTCCAGTAAGACTGGAATATGAACAGTTAGGTGATTTGTCCAGCATCTTAAAGTAATTAATTGGTAATAAATATTCAGCCTGGGATTTTTAGCACTGTCCTGTTCTCTGCCTACATCTCCCTTTGTAGTCAAAAGAGCAATATTCTTACACATAATGCAGACATAATTCCATTTCTTTTTATTATTGAGGATGTTAATGAAAACTGCATTCTGATTTTATTTCTAATTCTCTTTTTGATGTGTTTTTGTGTCTGGGAAAAAAGAAAAGTGAACTGGACTATCAGTATTGTGCATGACTGGTTAGAATTAGTTTTTAAAAGTGATGCTGTAGCTCAAAATTTGGGATAATCATGGTGGTCTCTTCTGCCCTCAGAATTGCATTCCAGATATGCTGAATTTTAAATTTAGCCCAAGCAGACCTAACGGCCAACAAAGACTGTTTACTTAGAATATTCGATTTAAAAAAAAAAAAGTGAAATTGCTAAATTTCTGAGTATTTCTTTGTATTATGCCACATACAACACCCAGGAATGTTCAATGCCTGATGTACAGCAAAAACAAATCAGAACTAAGGGCAGGAGAAACTAGTGAAGTGGCTACATACTGGTGATTTACACAATCACTGACAAATGAAATTCTATGGCCTGGAAATGGTAAAAAGTCTCTAATTAACCTCAAAGAAGAAAATGAAAATATCTCTACCAACAAATTGTCAATAGTTTGGAAAGTAGGGGCTGGCTGCAGGCAGTTTCAGTGTTTCTGTCAATGTTAGCAGGGGTTGGGCCCTGTACTGGGTGTTTTTGTCTAATATCTTTTTGTTTCCTCCTTCAGGTGTTAACACTTCAACTTCATGTGAAGCAGGAACCCTCACAGCATAATATTACTGCTTTGACTTTTTAAAAGTTATCTGACAATTAAAATTCTTCCTCACTGCCACAGTTTTTACGTATAATACCTGATGTCTTGCTCTAACTAGCCCATTTTCTAACTACCTGGTAATGCTGTTAACAAATGTGGTGTTTGGCTACAACGGTTTGTCTAGGAGACTTGTATTTGTTTAAATAGGAATAAATGACAGGAAGCGATCGTTTCAAAAGTGTTTTTTTGTTTTCTTTTGTTTCTTGATTACCAAGTGTCCTTGTTCAAAACAGATGTTACCTCTGAGTTTATCACAACAAACCACGAATGTTGCAACATTTTAAAAGTAGAAAAGAAAAAAAAAGAAAGAAAAAAAATAGGACAGCTGGGTATGACCTTCCTCCACACCTCACACCGATCCTAGCTTATTACCACAAGGAAATGGAGCGCCGCCGAGCGGCCACAACGGCCACTCCCGCCCCGCGCACCTCCCCTCAACGGCCGCTCCCGCCCCCAACGGCCACTCCCCCAACGGCCGCTCCCGCCCCGCGGCGCCTCCCCCGTAACGGCCGCTCCCGCCCCCAACGGTCGGCGTGTGTCGGGGGCCGCTGGTGCCGCCGCTCCTGGTGCGTTTTTCTCCGCTTTTCCTGCGGGATTAGGGGGAATATTGTGGCCGCGCGTTTCGTTGCCCGCGGCAGGCGCGCCTGACGGAGGCGGCGCGGCCGTGGGGAAGGCTCCGCGGTGCGGCGCGGAGCTACTGCGAGAGGGCGCGGGCCGGCCGGGGCGCCATTAGCGCAGGGCCTCGGCTGCTGCCGCGCGCCGCGGCGGCGCCATGTCAGGCTTCAGCCCCGAGCTCATCGACTACCTGGAGGGCAAGATCTCCTTCGAGGAGTTCGAGCGGCGGCGGGAGGAGCGCAAGAGCCACGAGAAGGTGCGTGCGGCGGGCAGGGCAGGGCTGTCCCGGCCTCGGTGCCATGTGGGGGGAGCCCGGAGAGGGATAGGCGGGAGGCACGAGGGAGAAGCGCTTTGCCTCCCCTCTCAGCTGCAGGTTAGAGCTGCACTATCAGACGGGGACAGGGCAGTGAACCCTGCCGGGTCTGTTCACTGGACACCACAGATCAGCAGGCTGCAGCTTTTCTTCTAGCGTTTACCTTGCAACAGCAACTATCTAAACTGCAGACTATCTAAGGAATTCTGTGGCCTACCTGCTTTCAGTTATGTAAGCTTTTGTTGCATGCTGCTTAGTTTTTAATTATATCTGTATAATTACTAATTTACATTTTAGAAAAAAACTTTTTAGTTTTTAAAAGTCACCAAGAGCCTTTGAAAAGTGAAGAGTACAGCATTTTAGTTCATGGTAGCACAGCTTGCTTGGAGCCGGCCAGCAGGTTTTGGTGGAGAAGCAGTAGTAGTAAACAGAAGTAGTAGTAAACAGACAGATTTATATCATCTTTGGTGTTTGATCAAAGGAAGAGATCCAGTCTGACTCCTTTTGGTTGTCTTCATGGTTTTCTGGCAGTAGTAAATAGAGGGAGACGTGTTTTGTGTTCAAAAGTAGGCTGCTGAAACTGCATTTCTAGGAGGAGTCCTGTATGCTTGTCTGAATGGAGAGCAGTATTTAACTTTGCCCTCTTGTCAGAATGCCACTTTCTCTGTATCTTGGCTTTCAAAGAGAGAGTTTAGCAGAAACTGCCTCTTGACAACAGACAAGGGACTTCTAAGGGCAACCTTACTGTGTGAAGAAGTGCTTTTTTAATATCTTACACTGTGTCTAAAAAGGCAGGACCTGAAAGCATTTATGTTTGTGCCTGATCCAGTCAACCACGTCATCTTACTTCACTGTAATGACAAGTGAGTGACAGACTCCTTGCTTCAGTTAAAACTAATAATCACCATGTAAAAGACTTTGAGAATATGAATGTCTTAAATAACATTGCTTTTGTTGATGTAAAAATACGTATTTTTTTTTCCATCTATTTCACTAGCAGTGCAAAACCTAGTTGTAAAGATTGAGAAAATGGGAAGAAGTGATATTGCGAAGTGCGTAACTAACATTGTTGATGCTAATAGGATGGTGAAAATGCATGTGCAGAGGAAAATGCAGAAGACATAGATGCTCCATCTTCATCTGGCAAAGGATCTGGGAAATCCCAAAGTCAGGATGAAACAGACGGTAAATGTTAACACTGTGATTTTGCTGTAACGTTTTTAAAAGGTCATTGAAAGCACCTGCTTTTTGACACCTGACTTGGCATAAGTATCTCACTGCTGCTTTGAACTTGTGGATATTGAAACATCTTATTAGAACATCCCTCTTTTGGGACTATTTTGATTTATATCCACGCTTTAATTTTGTTCAGTGCTTTTTAAAAAGTTAGGTTTAAACAGTCACCGTCATCTTTTGCAGGGAAGTTCTCCATCTGTTCCCCTCCTGATATCTCAACCATATGGTCTGTTCTTCTCTCTCTGAAGTTAAAAATACATTTTGACTTTTTTAAGTTGTCTCAGAAAGTCTTCTAACATTGTTTTGCTTTGTTTTCCCCTCTTCATCTCTTTGCTCATTGCTTTGGCTGAGATTTCAGCTTATTATTATTATTATTATTATTAGTTTGAGTATCTGTATGAATGTTGCCTTTTTCTACTGCCGTCTAAAGTGAAAGAAAATAAACATAGAGAGCTGCCTGCTTCTGTGTCCCCCACCCTTATCCTTTGACCTTTTTAGAGGTTAGGGGTAATTTCTCTCCTTTCTCTCCCTGGCTGATTCTCTTACCAGACAGCCAGAGCTTGATATTACCTGAGGTGGTAATATCTCCTACAAATCTCTTTCCAAAGTAACCTTAGCTACTTTTCTGCACTTGCAGGAAGTGGCATGAAAAGCACTTCTTGGTTACTTAGTTTATGCTGGGGTTAATGATCCCGGTCCTCAGTTTGTGAAGTTGAGCTTGAAACTCAAGTTCCACTTGACGTGCTACACTGAGTGGAACACTTGGAGTGCTGCAGCCTGTTTCAAACATCTTTTTAAAAGCTATTCTCTGTGAACTGTGCATTCTCATGGGATTGCCAATGCTGTGAAATAGCAATATGCAGTTTTTGAAGATTTTGATCTCTTGCTGTTGGTTCTTGGACTCATTTTGCTAATTTTATTTCAAGTTCTCATTGTTCTCCTGCGTCTTTCTTTTAAATTCACACACACACACACACATATATAAATAAACCACTTGAATTGCCTCATGTGAGGCAACGTGGAATGAAATATGTCTCACTGTGTACCTTCATTGCAAAGAAGTATGTCCAGAATTCATCCTACAAACGGAAAATGAACATTAGCAATCTTGTAGGAGCTGGATCTCTGAGGTCAATACTGATCCCTTCTTTTCTCTGATGTAACAGAAATATTTCTAGCTGCTGTCTTCTGCTTTGTATTCCATTATATATTTTTTTTTCATGCACATAATCTTTATCTAAGAAAAATCCCTCCTTTCCTAATACCCTTGTACAACAGTGTTATTTCTGAACTAGGTACAGAGAACACAATAATGTCAGGCACAGTCTTTAGAACTACGGAAGCATGGATAAGATTCGTTCTTATTTAAAGAGTTACAATTAGAAACAGACTCTTTTCTTTTTCCTTTAGATGCTTTATACTTAAATAAGAATTAAAACAATCAGTTATTTTCCAAAGACTTTCAAATGCATAAGCTCTGATGCAGTAACAAGATGCTTGTTTGCAGGAGTGTGCTGCCATAAACAATACCTGATAGATCATTCTTGAGTCTCAGACTTATATTGTGGGTCAACTTCTATCAAAACTTCAGAAGGCTAATCTGCAATTTGAAACCTTTCAACAAGTGATACCTTTTAAAAATGATGAGTTTTAGTCCTTTTTGCTTGAAAGTATACTTGTAGACAATTATAACTCTGGCTTAAGGTAGTAATGAAAGGTTGTAATTCAAAATGTTGCAATGGTTAATTTTTAATGTTTCAGGCATATGTTCTTCTGAGCGTATAGCATCACATTCTTAAACATTTTCCGTGGAGAAATGTGAATAGTCTGGATTTTGCATTTACGGGAGTTAAAAGGTACTTATTGTCTTGGACAGAGTGGTTACAAGATCTTGTTTTAAATTGCTGCTAAAAACTAGTTGCTACTTTATCGTTCAGTATAATTATCTGCTCACTTAGCCTCTTCAGCTGAAAAGTTTTATTTCAGCCAGCCAGTTCAGTGGCTGAAAATTGCTTAATACACTTCTTGTATGGATTGAGGGGAAATATGTTGAATAAACTGCTGCTTTGTTCAGTATGTTCCTCCATGCTCTTATTTCAAGAATCCCAGAAATGATAGAGCCTGGGAGATACTAAGCATTGGTAATGAATAGCACAGAGTATTCAAGGCAAAGAGAACGTTGAAAGCTCTTCATTTCTGCAGGCCGTTTTCTTAAGGAAGTGCTGTTCCCAATGGACTATTAATTCTGAAGAACTCATTTTCCCTGCACTTGTCCTGATAAAACAGTACGTACTCACGATTATATTGCAAACCTTTTCTGCTCTTTTTTCAACCAGGAGAAACTTCAGATGGTGTCAGTAAATCAGTCCATCGTGTCTTTGCATCCATGCTTGGGGAAAATGAGGATGAGGAGGAAGAGGAAGAAGAGGAGGAAGAGGAAGAAGAAGAAACTCCTGAGCAACCCACAGCTGGAGATGTTTTTGTGTTGGAGATGGTACTTAATCGAGAGACCAAGAAAATGATGAAAGCAAGTATTTACACAACTTTCATGTAACAGCTTTGTAATAATAAATGTCAGTTTGTGTGGTTTTATTTACTTGTTGTGGAACTTGCCTAAAAGTAGTTCTGTGTAGGGTATTATTACTTACGTTGTTTTCCCGTGTCTTTGCTTATAAGAAAATTCCTTCAAATCACTGTTTGAGAAATTTTCATGTTAGGAGTACCTAGCTTAAAAACATAGTAAGTTTTCTACATCTAGATTTTATTTATCCTGGATATCAGTTTTATTGAGTTCTAAAAATTAGCAAATGTTTCAATTTGTTTAGTAAATGTATGACTTCTTTTAATATCAGCAGTACTGATATGGTTTGATATCAGACTCTGTAAAAAGCAAATGTAATAGTTTCTGAATTTGGGCACAACTGAAATATATGAAACATTATTCTGTTTCTTTTTAGGAGAAAAGACCTCGCAGCAAACTCCCTCGTGCGTTGAGGGGTCTAATGGGAGAAGCCAATATCAGATTTGCTCGAGGAGAGCGGGAGGAGGCTATTCTAATGTGCATGGAAATCATTCGACAAGGTATTTTAGAGCACTAATAATCTTTTGTTTTAAGAATGGGGTGAAGTTGCAGTGTAAATCAGGAAATTCAGTGTGGCTTCACTGATGATAAAAATCTTCAAGGAAAGTGATCAAACATGTATGGTGAAATTAGCAACAAGTTCAGTGTATTTGCTTTTTAGTTTTGTGTATTAAAAAAAAAAAAAAAAAAAAAAGGACCCTAATTCTGCAATGGCCTGGGCCTTTTCTTAGTTTATTTTATTGCTTTTGTAAAATAAAGGCTATCAGCTTATATACAAAAAGGAACTGGAAGCTTAGCTGAAAATTTCTCCTGCATTTTAGCATAATTGTATCAGAGTAATGTTGCTGTTTCGTATAATTCCAATGAAAGAAGAGTCATTTGCTTTCAAGTTGTTTTCAAAATAATAATTCTTAATTGTTCTTTTTAGCTCCTCTTGCTCATGAGCCGTTTTCCACTCTTGCCATGATCTATGAAGACCAGGGTGATATGGAGAAGTCCTTGCAGTTTGAACTGATTGCAGCTCACTTAAATCCTAGTGACACTGAAGAGTGGGTTAGATTAGCAGAAATGTCACTAGAACAGGACAATATTAAACAAGCTATATTTTGCTACACAAAAGGTAATGTAGCAACTCTTTTAACATTTTAAAATGGATGTTGAGTGGTAATGTCTTAATGACAATCATTTCATTTTTGTTTTGCTTTGGTATTTTGTTTTCTAATTTAGTTTATTTCACTTTGCCAAGATCTTAGTACCTCCTGTACCTCATGTTCGGATTTTGAGAAATGAATCTTTAATAGGGAATGTTCTTATGAAAAGCTTGTGGTATAATAACATGGCCATTAATATACAGTGGGTAAGTTAAAAAATATCCTGTGATTTGGGGGAAGAGGAACCTCTTAGTTCATTGCATTTCACCACTAGCATATATATGTTACATAATCTGGGTTACTTCTTTCAGGATTAAATACTTTGGGGATTCTTTGGGAGTAAACATTTCTTTTTCTTGTTAGATGCAGGTGTTTGCTGGGGTTTTGGCAGCTGGGTAGCAAGGCATGGCGGGTACAGAATGTGTTGTTGCCTTTTTGTGAACTAACCTACCACTGTGTTTTCCTATGTCGTAGCTCTGAAGTACGACGCAACCAACGTGCGCTACCTGTGGGAGAGATCGAGCTTGTACGAACAGCTGGGTGAGCATAAGATGGCGATGGACGGCTACAGACGGATCTTGAACCTCCTGTCTCCCTCCGACGGAGAGCGCTTCATGCAGTTGGCTAGAGACATGGCCAAGTGAGTTGGAATTAGGAGGAGTATGATGCCGTTTTTGATTCAGTTTTCCAGAGTTTCTCAAAAACTGCTGCTGATGAGCTTTGCAGCTGATTCAGGCCCAGTGAAATCAAAGACTACAACATTACAGACTCACGCAGATGCATTAATGTGCAACCCCAGCTGTCCTGAGTTTTCCATAATCTGATGCCAGTTATCCAGGATAGATGAATTGTCTTGTATTCTTCAGAGTAAGAGAATAAACTGTAAATACTGATTACTGAAAGAATTTTACATCATAGGATGTAAAATTGTATAGGACTGTGACACATGTTTATTTCTGCATAATATCACTTAGAGACCTAGAATCTTGTTGCCACCTTCTTCACTTGTTTGCAGAGTCATCTCTGCTTGCTTTGTAGAGAAGTTAAGTGCTTAACTTGTTTGTATAAAATAGCTCAATTAAGCCACTAAATGTATTGTTTGGCAAACAGTTTGTATTTTAGATTGTGATTCATCTATGGAGGAAGTGCAAATCTATCCTTTCCCTGTTTCTGTTGGTAGAAGCAGGTCAAGTCGTAGAATCTTGCCTCAAGCAGAGGAGGCTTAAGCTCAAAGCTTAACGGTATATAACATAGTCATATAACGTAGTTTTTATTGTCTTGTGCATAAGTTGTAGAAAGCTGCTTCAGTGACAGCTATTAAATCTGCTGGTGTTCTTGGTTGTGAGATGCTGCCAAAAAATGTAAAGAGTTATATTTTACAATATTATGGGAGTTTTTTCTGCAACCACGTTAATCCAGTACATTGTTGAAACTTGAGGCAAAGAGGATACGATATTGTAATGAAAACTTGGTAATGTGCCCACAGGTAGAGGAAAAATAATGATGGTAATTTCATGTATTAATGTATAAATTAATAATTTGATGTAATGTATAAAATGATTGCAAGTTGTGTTTAAGGAAAAAAACACCTCTTTTTTCCTATCTTTGCCTTTCCTATTGTTGCCTTGAATAAAACTTTTCTAGTAAGCAGAGAAAAACAAAAGCAAAGAAATATGAAAATATTTTAGTTAGGAGTCGAATACAAAGTATCAGTTATTTTGAATAATAACAATCTCCAATCTGTGTTTTACAGAAGTTATTATGAAGCCAATGATGCTACCTCTGCTATTGAGATAATAGAAGAAGCTTTTACCAAACACCAGAGCCTTGTCTCCATGGAAGATGTTAATATAGCAGCTGAACTATATATTTCTTCCAAACAGTATGACAAAGCATTGGCGGTATGAGAACTAACGGCATTTGTGTCTAGCATTCAGCACCTCTTTGCCCAATGAGATGAACAGCTTATATTCCTGTAGGCCTGTAGCAACACATACAGAATACCTTCTACTAGTTTGGAGTAATTATCATTGAAATTAGAAGCTTGATTTAATAAATTGGGGATGTGTGTTGTGCTAGGTGGAAAATTTGAGAGTCCTTTGCCCTCCTCTGTCATTGCCATGATCTAAGTAGCTGGAGAAGACCTGCAAGTAGGGTCTGTGTGTCTGTTGTACCACCAGCACCGAGTGCTTTCTGAGGTGGATGTTAAAAAAAAAAAGAAAAAAGAGACTGAAATGTCTAATGGTTCAAAACTAGATCCTTACTCTTTACCTGACCTACTTTTATTTGTATTAATAATTTTAGACTTTAAATATCAAGCACACCTGCACACCTTCAGAAAAGAGTTTATTCTGAATCTAAGCTATCAGAAATCGGAGAAGGTTGCTGGTCTGTTCCTAGTATTGCTAGTGGTTAAATGCCCTCATTTTTAAGGCAAGTTTCTCATTGACTTGGTCTAGCTTTGAGAGGAACAAATTTAGCATCTGACCATTATTATAACTTTCCCAGATAGATTAAGGAGACACTAATAGCTGGGACTCTCTTTTTTTGAAGGTTCTTATGTTCTTATTTGCTGATAAGGTTTTTTTTTTTTTCATTTTTTTCACAAGATTTCATTTAGATCTGATTCTGTCAGTACAAAGCAACTTTAGTCTGCAAACAATTCCTATAGCTCTTCTCTGCACTTACTCCTTTGTGAAAATCAAATGGCCAGTTCTGTGTGCACAGTACTTGGGTATCAGGTTTACCAAAGTAGTGCTTGGAGGTACAACTGTCCCCACCATTTCCCTTGGTACTTCCCCTCGCTTCTGTGCCTGTGATGGTGTTTCTTGCTCCTAGACTATAGGCTAGGACAACAGAGACTAGTTAAGTCTCTATTTGAGGTGGTAAACAGAGATGTTAGTTGCTTTATATCAGTCATTTGCTTTATTCTGCTGAGTGTCACTTTGTGTTTATTTATCATTCTACTTTGGCATTAGCAGTGATTTAAATACTTAACTTTTTAATTCATGGGCAAAAGTAGCAGAGGACACTGGGTCTTAGATCAACAGTCCTTCACAGTGGTGCATTCTCCCCGACTTGGCAAAAGCTTTCTGAGTTATCTCTTTAATTATTCAATTTTACTTTATATTAATTGCTCTATTGAACAATACTAGTTTTAATGAGTTCCTGATGTATAACAAAGACTGATGTAGAATATCTGACTGTAGGTTGCCCTTTTTAGTTGAAATAGACCATAGAGCTTGCTTGTAAAACTGTGTTTACCTAAGAAATTCACTAGAGTCCTTGGAGCACTTTGGGAGGATTTGTGGAGAACATAACTGCCTGCCTGCTGGTGCTTTGCTTGCTTTTTGCACCTGCTAAGAGGCATTCTAATAAAGCTAAAAGGTTAAATACTAACGCCTGGGAAACAAAAGCAGCTTGATTTTTCTGATGTTTGTTGTGAAAACCAGTCCATATTAACTCCCTTATGAGGAAGTTCCCCCATATATCCTTTTAAATCATCAAAATGATATAAGTTACTCTCCTGTGTATGATTGTTTCTCTCTCTCTCTCCCTTTTTAGGTTATCACAGATTTTGCAGGAATTGTACTTGAAAAGAAAGTGTCAGAAAAAGGTCCTACTAAGGATAAAAAAGGTAAGTAGTTAGCAAGTGCCTAGTAGGATCCTGTTGTTCATATAATATATAATAGTCCTTCCTGTTTTGATTCTTGGTTATTTTGATGCATGTTGATAGGCATTTCTGTCTTGAAACTCTTCAGTGTTTTAATGAGTTGTATGGCATGACATCGACTTCTATAAGATCTTATCTGATGACCAATTAGCCCTGGTGACTCATTAGGCACAAGGACTGCTCTCTAGAGAGCTGGAGGCCTTTTAAAGTTCTAAACATTCCAGCGAGTATTCACATGAGACAAGGTACTTCTGCCAGCCTAATAGCTTTTGAAAAAAAAATCTGTGAGCTCAGTGGCATCTGTGGCAAGAGTTTCAATCTTTGACCTGAGACTGATATTTTTCATAAGTTCTGCTTCTTTTACTACTAGTTTAAATGTTTTGGTGCGTGTAAATCTAGGGGTATTAGCTTGTGTTTGCACAAAGTAGGCCTTCTTAGAGAAAGTTGCTTCCTGAGAGTCCTTGACCGCATCTGAAAGTTTCAATTTGATGGGCTATAGAACGATCATGTCAGCTTCTTAAACAGGCAGTCTGTTTTGTGATTAAACCAGCGAGTTTCATCTCAGCCTATTTCAAGAGCAAACTCCATGCAGGTAGAAGACTATTTTGTTGACTCTTTCCTTGAATGGGGCAGGTACGCTACAAGAGAGCAATGAACATAGTGCAATGAACATAGTGCTTTAGGAATTAAAGCACATGGTGTTGCAAATTATCTAGGGCATATTACTTACTAATACAAGCTTTTTGTGACCGAGAAGCTTATTTCTCCTTCCATCCAACACTACTTTGTAAGTTTTAAGTGCTTCCTGGCCTGCCGTCCTTGAAAAGATTGTCCCCTTTTTTGTTTTTAGCACCTGCAAGCTGCTAATCAGGGTATGGATTCAAAATCAAATAACTCTTTGCTTAGCTTGTGTTACTGAGAATAACCTATTTCTGTTCAAAAAAGATGCAGAAGCGGTAACTGAAGCTCAGGAGAACCAAGAAGCAGTAGCTGACTGCCAAGATAATCCAGCTACTGAATCCAGTGCTACAGGTAATTAATTTTAGAATTTAATGTAAGTCTGTGATTGGGCCATGTGTGCAGGAGCTAGGTTGCGGTTGTATAAAAATCAAGAATGTTTCCTAAGGGCAGAGAAATGGAGATCAATCCAGAAAAGATTCCTTGGGCACACTGTGTCTTACTCAGAACTTACTACGTCTGGCCTAGGCCACCACTTCTATTGGTTTGTAAAAACATATATGAGTAGTTGAATGATGACTATCTGCTTGGCATTAATCTGCTCAGAGAATGAAGAATTTGTGTACATTTTCTGATCTGCAATAATTGGATGTCAATTTGGAAGGTAATAGTGAAGCTTTGTGAAATAAGCACCTCTTTACTCCAGAGCAGGAGGTCTCTGAGCACATCCTGCAGGATCCTGCAGTTGAAATCAATACAAACTTACAATGCTCCATATTTTGGGGCAGATGTTTGGGACCATAGAAAATAGGAAGTTACTTCTTCCCTGATAGCTGAAACAGCGGAAGGGAAGAGGGAGTGCCTGCACCAACATCTGCAGGAGCTGTTGGGAATGGCATGAGCAATATGGTCTCGAGAGTAGGGGAGCTCTGGGGAGGTTCTTGTGGGTTCGGAATGTAGGTTCAGAAAAAATGTGGGATTTTGTGTGTGTGTTTGCTTTTCCCTCTCAGCTGCAGAGAAAGTTAGCTGCCGCATACCAGAGGGAGTTCCAATAGACATCACGGTGAAGCTGATGGTGTGCTTGGTTCACTTGAACATCCTAGAGCCGCTCAGTGTAAGTAGAGACCAATGAAGAAGTTGAGGGAAGTTCTTACTAACAAGCAAATAACTTTTCCTACCTTCAGGAGACGGAAGGTCTGACTGAAGTCTTTGGGAGGCTGGGGAATTTCTTCCAAACAGAGATGTAGTAGTTCTCCTTTGTCAGCGTGTATTTCACAGTCCTGATGGAGTGAGATTAACTGTGGAGGTTCCAGTAGTGGAAATACCCTTCCTTATAAATATTAACTAATTATCTTGATAAAGTACCCCTCCGGTGGAAGTATGAGGACAGTAAATCACAGCTGCTATCCTGTGACAAGCCCAGGACCACATTGCATGTGTCTTTTCATCTTCTTGAATACTGAAGGACAGAACTTACTTGCTTTTAAGCCCTAAAGCTGCTAAACCTAAAAGTATTCTTGACTAAAAATATTTCTTGCACTCTGCCCTGATGGGTGCTTTCATCCCTTAAACATGAAAAGGTTGTGAAAAGTGACTCATGTAAGTCCTTTGGGGGTTTTGAAATTAAGATCTCTATCTCTAAAGATAAGAACTAACATTTTAGATAAAGGATGTGTAGTTCAAAATGCAAGTAGAATGAAAAAAGTAACTTCCAATGATCATATCTTAAAGAAATGTTAGTTCCGCAATTGTGTATGTGTCGCCAGTGGTAGCTTATTTTTTATTCCTGTTTTTTAAGCCTCTTTTGACCACTCTGGTGGAGCAAAATCCAGAAGAGATGGGTGACTTGTATCTGGATGTTGCAGAGGCATTTCTGGATGTTGGAGAGTACAACTCGGCGCTGCCTCTCTTGAGCGCGCTGGTCTGTTCTGAACGGTACAACTTGGCTGTTGTCTGGCTTCGGCACGCAGGTGAGAAGGAGCAGGGCTGCCAGCACATGCTCTGAGGGGTGTAGCACAGTGTGCAGCCTTCCCAGCTCCTGCTTGTTAAGATCCCTGGCAGGTTCAGTACATGTCAAATGAGAATTAGTATTTGCCAGACTAAACTGGGGAGTGTGTTATGACAACCCTGCCTTGGAGGATTTTGCTGTCTTTCATGTAGTTTGAAATATACTTCAGCTAAAATTACTTCGTTTTAGTTCAAGGAACAGCATTTATTCTGCATTCTATTCTGTGTCAAACGGTAATATTTTGTTTAAATGATGCTATAGATGCCTCAGTGCCTACTTGTGAATACTGTGAATTTGTTAATATATGTTTTGGGTGGCTAATACAACTAAAACTACTAGTAAGATTTCTAGCAAAACCATCTGAAACATTTATGATGTGAACTATTTTTCTAGCTTCACCCGTTTCTGCCATTGAAACGTGTTGTGCTGTGCATGACATTTCTAGAGTGCTTGAAGGCTTTGGGACACATGGAGCGTGCTGCGGAGAGCTATGCCAAAGTGGTTGATCTCGCCCCATTGCATTTGGATGCAAGAATCTCACTCTCAACACTTCAGCAGCAGCTGGGCCGGCCTGAGAAAGCTCTGGAGGCTCTAGAACCAATGTACGACCCAGATACACTGGCTCAGGATGCTAACGCTGCCCAACAGGTGGGTCAGGTGTTCTCCACTTCCAAATTAAGATACACTGTTTTGTTGAAGACCACATTGGCAAAAGATGCCAACTGTGTAGAACCAGGAACTAAGACTGTAGCTTGGTGAGCCCTGGGAGCTCAGCGAAGGATTTGGTACTGAGCTCCAGAGGTGCTTACTTGAGGCTCCCTGGCTGTTCCGTCGGTATTTCCACTTCCCAGCTGCTTGCTTTGGGAGATATGCAGCCTTTTGGCTGCTGAGGACTGGTGTTGACATCTGTCACTTTACATCACGGTCATCACTAGTCACTTCGTAGAAGGATCTTTGCTGTAGGTAAGAGCTATGCAGGGTCTTTCTGAAATTCAAGGGTATAAAACTACTGCAGGGAAGTTTGACAGTCTCATAGGCAACCGCTAAGATATTTAAAACTTCCAAGAATATTTTACAGCCTTATTTGTACTGTAGAGAGTTAAAATTGTGTTTGTTTTATAAGCTCGTTCTTTGTGTAAGTAGTTAAACGATCATGCTTAATGTTGCCTAGGAATTAAAGTTGCTGCTCCACCGTTCAACACTCTTGTATTCCCAAGGAAAAATGTATGGCTATGTAGATACTCTACTTACGATGCTGGCAATGCTGCTGAAGGTAAGTTAATCATTACAGCTGTGCTAAGATAAAGAACAAACGTCAAGAAAAGTAGTGCTTTCAAAATACAAATGTGTTCATAATTGTATTAGTAGATCTGCAATGAGCATATTAATTCTAGGGGCCGGTAGCATTGATGTGTATGTCTGCAGTGTTCAAAATGGAACATTATTTCTGAGCATAGTTTTTAATATGGTCATTTCAACTCCTCTTTTTCGTCCAGCCAATACTAAGCTGCTTTTCCACTGCACCAGTCAGCACTTTCTTCAAACTTAATGTAAATAATGTATTTCAACAAATTGCTTTTAAATTAATTTTATTTAAATACAATTGGTAGTTTTATCTTGCTACCAGATGAGCAAAGAATCATTAGCTTCTTCATACAGTACATACAGTGGTGCTCGTGGTTTTGTTATAAGTGGTTTGGACTCTTTATGGGGAGTGTTTAGATCTCCAATGTATCCATCTGATGGCAGGCAGGGACAGGCTCTGCTGCACTGAGTAGCTAAATACCTGCCTATTTCTGAAACTTACTCTTGTTAAGCATATATGCACCTACTTACAATTTGACAAGGAAATTCCAACTTCTGGAAAAGTCTTTTATGTTTTTTAGAGAGTTTATACGTTCCTTTTGCATAGCCCAGCTTGTACTGGAGCATAAAGCTAATCCCATGTGGGAATGTTCACCCCACCATGTTTTTGCCTTTATTTCTAAGTTGCAGAGTGTTTTGGAATGCAGCACAGGTGGATTGACTGTGAAGCCTTCCATGTTCTTGCATGTGTTTGTGTTTGTTTCTAGGTGGCAATGAGCAGAGCTCAGGTGTGCTTGATATCCAGCTCCAAATCTGGAGAGAGACACCTCTATCTTATTAAGGTGTCAAGAGATAAAATTTCTGACAATGACGACCAAGAGACAGCAAATTGTGATGCCAAAGGTAACAAATGTTTATTAAAAACAAAGCCATAAGCTTAACTCCTTAGTTCTGAAAAACAAAACAAAAACATTGCTATCTTACAGGTCACATTAATGGGGCAGGAAAAGCAGCAAAAATGAAGAAAATATAACCTGAGGGAAATATCCCCAATCAAGGAAAAACAATTAAAATTATATAAAAAAAAATTAAGTTAAAAAGGACCTTTGAAAGTCATTCGGTTCGATATTCATCTCCCTCACAGGAAATATATATGTATAACTCTGTGGAATAGTAGAAATATGTTTTAATGTTGTGAGTTTAACTGATCCAAGTCTGCTTGAACCATGTTGCTTTCTGGTGCTTTCTTAACACCTTTTTTGGTGTATTAAGTGTATTTGTGGTATGTTTACAACTTGAGCTGTGTGCATATCTTGTCACTTCTCAAGGTTTTTTTTTTATTTGCTGGGGTTTTTTGTTGTCATTTTGCAAACTGCACTTAAACTGTTCATTAAAAAAAATAAAGGCTTTACTGACTTTATTTTCAGCAATTTTTGCTGTTCTCACAAGTGTTCTGACAAAAGACGACTGGTGGAACCTCCTCCTGAAGGCTATATATTCCCTGTGTAACCTCTCCCGGTACAAGGAGGCAGAGCTACTTGTGGATTCCTCACTGGAATATTATTCATTTTATGATGATAGGCAAAAACGCAAGGAGCTGGAATATTTTGGACTCTCCGCTGCAATTCTGGACAAGAACTTCAGAAAAGCCTACAATTATATCAGGTGGGGAGTTGAGAAAGTAGAATAATTTGTTCTGTAATTACTTCCACCAAGGATGTAGTTCAGCTGCTGAAAATATTTCTGAAGGAACCAGACTGATGCTTTCCAGGTTTTCCTAATAAAATAAAATAAAAATTATTATTATTATTAATAATAATAATAATAATGAAAAGCCTATTGAAACTGGAAGGGTTTTGTGCTAGCCTTTTATTGCAAAACAATGTGTAATTCAATGAGCTGTTTGATTTGGCCAGAACTTTTGTCTTTTCCTCTTTTGTCTTTCCAAAACTGTTGTCTTTTCCTCTGTTTGCATCAGATCTGCCATTAGCTCTTTGAATGTCTCTGCACTTCAGGTTCCTCTGGACTGAAGTTCTATCACAGATGTGACATCTGCACATGTAGCTATGTGGTATTTACTCATATCTTCTATGTTTTCTGTTCTGTAGAATAATGGTAATGGATAACGTCAATAAGCCTCAGCTCTGGAACATCTTCAATCAAGTCACTATGCAGTCTCAGGATGTCCGTCACCATCGCTTTTGTCTCCGATTAATGCTGAAAAACCCTGATAATCATGCACTGTGTGTCCTAAATGGGCACAATGCATTCGTGTCTGGCAGTTTCAAGCATGCTCTTGGTAATATCATTTGAGAACACTAAGGCTATTGGTGTTTCTATATTCCTTTCACATCATCTTTCTCATGTTCTTAATTATCCTTAGAGAGATTATTTTTCCCCTAAACTGTTTTGTTTTTTTTCAGATGTTGAAAAATGATAGGCAGCTTCATAGTGTTAAATTAGTGCTTTAATTAGTATCCAAATCAAAGCACTGCTAAATGGTTTTGCTGATAAGAATGAATCAGACATTTCAATTGTAAAGTTTAAAGTTTGGGTTTCAAGTTTAAATTTTCTAAGCAACTTTTAAGATAAAGTCTAAGTGTAATAAAGAATAAGAAAGAAACAAAATGTCTCAAAGAGCCAATACAACCCATTGGATATTTTAAGTGGGCCTTTGAAAGAAACCCCCTGCTTTTTAAATCCAGCCCTGCTGATGGCGCAGGTGAGAGGTGATAATACAGTTGTGCTGTGAGGAGTCTGCGCTGTTGCCTTCCGCACTATCTTTGAACATGGTTAACTAGAGGAGAGGGGCAGTTTCATGCTCTGGAGTTACCTTGCTGCCACGCTCAGAGGCTGCACTGTGGAGAGCGTTTAAGGGGAGCCTGGTTTCAGAGAGCTGGCTTGGCTTGACTGTTACAGTCTCTAAAGCTGGGCATTAAACCTGGGCGCCCGAAATGGCTTCTCCCTTTTGCAAATCAAGGGTGACTGCTTGGTTCCGAACAGTGAGAGTTTGTTGTTGACTTCAGGGGGAATCCTCTTATCCTCAGTCTGATGACTGATCACTTGACATTTTAATGAAAAAAGCTCATTTTGCAATGTCAAGACTATACAAATGCGTATGCTGCTAGAACTAGATCTCTGTATTTTTATTTTAATAAAAAGCCAATAAGATATTTCAAGCAACTGTGATGTGCTTATGCAGAAGCAGTGATCATGACTTAGATGCTCCCTGTAATTGGGGCGGATTCAGAGCCCCGTGAGGATCATACTTAAGAGCTTAGCACCTTTTACTATTTTGTCTCCACATGAATGATGACTGAAAAGAAGCAGTAAGTAGCTGATACGCAATCTGCTTCAAGAGGTAGTGATTAGTATGGGGAACATACTAAAAAAACAACACCCCAAAAGTGTCTAAATATATTTCATAGCAGTCTAGCAGCAGTTAGTACTTATTACTGTACTATACAAAAGCCTCAGTCACAGACCAGGGGTCATATTGTCCTAGATTCTACATAGAGGTAATCATTTGTTACACCACTTACCTCTTCTTGCTTTTAAATAACACTGATTCTTATTTTTATCACCAAAGGGTGTATGGTTAGTGTAATTCTTAATTCTTCTAGCCAGGACAGAGAAAACTGTGTGCAGCTGGTGTGAACAGTGATAGTTCAATCAAAATAACGAAGCTGGACTTTCAAAGCAGAGATGTTTGCAGCAGTAATTCTCAGCACCTCTAGATTATAAACTACAGCAAGGACTTTATTTCCCTGCTGTTTCCAGTTGCTTCCTGCTCACGTTTTTCTGTCACAGCCCATACTCTTGCTTCAGAACCCAAGGAGTGCTGAAAGTTGTTTTATATTAACATTTTTCATGTGTATTTTGATGTAGTTATCTTAAACTCTCCTTTTCTTACTTCACACTTACAATTTGAATAATTGGGGTTGTCACCTCCTCCTCCTCCCTGCTACCCCCTCCAGTTCCCAGATTCTCAGGGGTTGCTTTTCACTTGTATGTTTCCAGGGCAGTATGTGCAAGCCTTCCGAGCAAAGCCAGAGGAGCCCCTCTACAGCCTTTGTATTGGCTTAACTTTCATCCACATGGCCTCTCAGAAGTACGTGCTGAAAAGACACGCTCTTCTAGTGCAGGTGAGCTCATGTTGCCTACAGCGGGGCCTCATTTTGGAAATCTCTATCTTGCATAGACAGTTAGGCTACAACATTCTTAAATGGTTCAACCATTTAAGAACTTGTAGTAATGAGTATGGCATTTCAAAAGAGGGAACTCAAGGAAAGTGAATACGTGAGTATAATTCTGCACAGTATCTGTCTGCATCAGGATCTCCGGTCCTTTATGTGAGAAGTAGCTGGTTCTGCTGTGTTTGTAGAATGGCCCAGCAGCAGCTGCTAGCTGTTTGTGCAGATATTAGGAATTCCCCTCCTGATGGCTGTAGCCTGCCTTTCCCCTACCTTTCCCCCTAGTATTGTGTTATACTTGCTGTTTTGTTTTATACTTGCTATTTTGTTTCTAGAAAGTGGTGTAAAGTAGAAACCATGCCACGTGTCCATATCTCACGAACAGCATATTAAACTTCAGATTTCAAAGGGTTTTTTTTTTTCTATCTTCCTTTTTTTTCTGTTTTCTGGGTGCCTGTGTATCATTCTCACTGTAAAGATTTTGTCAGCTCTGTTTGAAGCTACCCACAGTTCTCAGCTTTTTTATGCTCTTTAAAATCTTTTCCTTCCACTCTTTGAATCTACCAGTTCCAATGATAAACCACAGGGTAATCGCTCCCCAGTAGGATATTTGAAGTCTACTCTGCATAAATGCTCTCAGTAATTTTCATTAGTGCAGATTAACTTGTAAAATTTGGTTTTATAAATTTTCTGTAATTTTGGTGGCTCTCGGATGGTAGAATATGGTGTGGAGTCTGAGTGGTTGCTGAAAAAATGGGAGATTTCACTGATTTTTAACAGAAGAACTATAGATTTTCTTTTGTTCAAAACCAAGAATTATGTCTATGTAAAACTTTGAAGCAGTTAGAGCTTGCAAAATGTGGCCTAATTTTATTATTTCTAGCCACTTCTTTCTCTAAAGCATCTGCCTTTCTTATCTGGGCTGCTGTATTCTCCTTTTACCATGTACTTGAAAAGTGTCCTATTTATGTCACCCTCTGACACGAGGTGCTAGGGTGCCTTGCCTTCTCCCTTCTCCCTTCTTGCTCACTGCACTGGGTGTTTTTGCATCCTCTCCCGTTCTGCTTGCTTGGGAGCGCAGCCACGATGACAAACTGGTGACCTAAACGATGATAAGATGGTGATCAGCCTGAACTGATCCATCATGTTGAAGGAGCTCTCTCCTCTAATTACCGACATTGCCTTGGGAAAGAAAGGCCTCTATTTGCAACAGAATTGGCACGTTCCATGGAGAGAGCAAAATGAAATGTGAATTACTGCACAGGGCAGGATGTGGGGTGGGAACTACGCTCAATTTTCCATTCTGAATTAGTCTCTTCTGCCTTAAACTCTTCAGTTTTCCTTATTATTTCCTTTTCTATTTTATTATTATTTCCTTATTTTACATTCCTCCCAGAACGTAAAATAACATGAATTATACTCTGAAACAATTCTGCATGCCCCCTTTTCACCCATTGTTCTGCTCAGGAGCTAGCTCTGGTCTAAAACTATTCATCTTTATGTTACCAGGCAAACACTGAACAAGGAGCAGTCCCTAACGTCCCGAGCTGGTAGGCAGTGGCATCCTGGGCCTAAGAAACAAAAATGCATCTTGTTTTGCAGCAAGGCAGTGTGGAAGCCAGGCTAGCTGGTTCCACCAGCACCTGTTCTTCTTAGGCTTAGGCCTATCTTTCGTGATTGGCTCCATGGTACCTGTTGCCTGTGCCCTGTTCTGCCCCCACACGTTGCCGGTGCCGCAGAGGCCAAGCACGTACGTCCAAAAATGTTGCCTTGGGATTCTGCTAGTCGTGTATTTTGAATGCTTTACCATATATTTTAATTTATAGTAAAAGCAAAACAACACCTGCAGGGTGCTTAGCAGGTGAAACAGCCGCAGGCTTACAAAAGTGAGATGGATTCTTGCCTGGTACTTAGGATTTATGATTTTTTTTTCACTTTCATTTAATGATTTTGTTCTTTATTTTATGAAATGACCTGCTAGTAACACCTTCTTGCCAGCATGTTTTATCCTTTCCAGAAGGGAATACTTACAATTTGCTTGATGCGTGAACAGGGCTTCTCCTTCCTTCACCGCTATCTGGACCTCCGGGGACCGTGTCAAGAGTCTTTCTATAACCTGGGCCGTGCCCTTCACCAGCTGGGATTACTGCACCTGGCCATCCACTATTACCAGAAAATACTTGAACTTCCTCCTCTCATCTTAGAGGTACTGTATCTTCGTAAGTAAGTTATGAACAGAGAACAAAGTCAGAACTGTTACCTATTTTTCGACCGTAAATAAAATGAGTCCATAAAATCTACATAGTTGAGCTTTCCTTTGACACTGGATTTCTCTGTGATTAAAAGTCCAAATGTGGATGTCAGCTGTCTTAGCTGATGCACGAGGGAATTTCAAATTATCCCATGTTTTGAAGGATTTAATACATGGTTGACATAGAATCCAAAAAAATGCTGAACACTTTCACCTGAAAAAATATATGCATTTGATATAGCTTACTTGGAGTTTATGGCACATTGTCTTAAGTGTCTGGTTTTAAATCGCTATAAAACAGAGTGCTGGAACATTATGAGTCAATAGTAGGTCAAGAATTGACTAAATATGTCTGGGCCATCTTTTTTTCCTCTTAATAGATGTGTACCAGATGCTTCTAATTGAAAAGTTGGTCTGAGAGCAAATTTGTGCTTATTTTCAGGCATGGATGGGTAGCAAACTGACAAATTTGTTTAGAAAACAGGAAAACTTTAGTAAAATAAGAAAACGGCAGTCAGTCATTGATGTGATGGGGAGTTCAGAGCAGCAGTCATTTTTTTTAACCATGTAAAAGATGCAATGTCACATCCCAGCTATGGAGACAAATACACCACATGCAAACACAAATTATGATGTCACTTTCCTGTTTTATGAGTTGGCTACCTTGTTTACAGCTAATACGTCGGGTATGTAATTATATAATTTTCAGTGACTCACAAAAGGTAGAAACTCGGAGGACAAAAAGAATACTGTTTTTCAGCTTCTATACAACTCAAAGTATATAGGAACTATAAGTATATATGAACTATAAGTAGATGACTTGCTTTCAATTAAATCAGTACCATGTTTCAGTTTTATACTATCTTTGTACATAGCTAACTTTTTAATTATTATTTTTACAGGGTATAGAAGCTGATCAGACAGACCTGCGAAGAGATACTGCCTTTAACTTGTCACTTATTTATCAGAGCAGTGGAAATTTAAGAATGGCGCAGAAGATGCTCTATACTTACGCAGTTGTATGATGAGGTTTGTGGCACAGGGAACATGATTGTTTTGTATTAACTGCATTTTACAGTGCCGGGGAGATTGGTTTTATGTACAGATTTTTCTTCAAAATCATGGGACTAGAGAATCATGATGGTTGGAAAAGACCTTCCTGGTCAGAGATGTGACTTCTGCTGTATCTGGTTGTAGGTTTTCTACTTGGGACATCGGAAATTGTATTGCATGTGGAAACAAGAAAGTGTTGCCGTGCTTGAATTGAGTGAGGGCCCAGTGTTAGGTCTGCCTGTCTCCTTTGATGCACTGCCTAAAGTTAATGTACAGTCCTGTATATAGAACTAAAAGCCCTCAGCCTCATGGCTCAGTCTTCACGGGTTGTAAATCATTCCTAAAGTGCAATGTTCAAAGTCGCGACCAGTGGGGTTGTTGAAGAAGCCATAAACACTGGTGGTGACTCCCTCCCTACCTCTGTGAAGCATAAAATTGTTACACAGAAGGAAGAAATGGACTCATAGGAGATGATGGACCACTCCATGTTTCCAGGTCTGGAAAGTATTTCTTTAGAAGTTCATATTTGTAGCAGGAATGCTGTTTCAGGAAGGTTGAATGAGATGTACTTTTGCCCTGTTTCAATGAGATCAGTTTGACCTGCCCTTCTTAACTGTTTAATAAAAATTCTGAGGTTTACAATAACATTTACTCATTCTGTATACAATAGTAATTTCACTGAATTGCAGTCAATGATTTAAGTAAGGAGTCTGTAAGGGTCTAAGACTGCTTTTTAACTTTTTTTTTTTTTTTTGAGTTTTATCTCAAATCAGGTATCAAATAATGTTAAATATAAGGCCTCAACTACTGATCCTGCAGATGGCAGCAAAGTAATAAATTACAACTTTCCTGAAACTGCAAGGTTTAAATAAAAGGATAACATGCCCTTTTTCTATTGTGTTATACTCTATTTTGAATGAGTTTTGTCGTGCCCAAGCTGCTGCTACTTGCTCTGCGGTGGTTCGTGGTGCAGCACAGGCTCTGAGCAGCCACTCGTGTCCTTTCAAGTGCAGTGCAAGGGACAGATGCCTTCCAGAGTGCTGTGTTCACTAGGGAGCATGCAGTCAGCAAGCCCAAGGACAAACCAACCCAAAACATGGACACAGCTGGACCAGCTGTTTCAGTCCATATGTGACTCAGTGCTGCTTTACTCACCTATGGGAGCCAGGGGCTCTGGGCAGTGCTAAAGCTAGCAGGCACAGTCACGTGGTAATAAGCAACAATGAATTACTTGTTAGCTTTTTCCACCTTATTCCCCAAGCAAGTATGTTTTTCGGGGTGGGGGGGGAAAGGCAGCAGGCTGTATTGCATGTGGAATAGAATCATTCAATGTAAATACAAAACCACGGTTAATAATCACAGGTGTAAAATCAGACTTTGTATTTAAATACACAAAGCAACTGTAAATACATTGCCCTTCTGCCAGCAGGGTATCCTTGAACAAGGGAGGAGCAAAGACCCATCTCACTCTATATCATATATACATATATATACACACATACCATATAGACAGTGTGCCATGTATACCTGCCAAAGGAAACCAGAGGGGTGGTTGATGCTGGCTTCCTTGCAGCATACAGTTCACACAAACATCCTTACAGTGTCTTGTCCTCTTGCGCTGGCAAATGTCACAGCTGTTTATCCTGTGAGACAGCCTACTTGGGCATCAGTCAATATTCATTCATGATATCCAGTTATTTAATAAAGAAAAAACACTAAATCACAAGCTCTATTCTAGAAGAGTTTTTAGCTGTGCCTCTTCTACAGTCCAAGTTAATACCCTGCAAAGCTCTATTACAGTCTTGACTGCTCTCTGCTTAGGGCACGGAGGTAAAATGCACAGATTAAGTTAAGCAGCTTGATCAGATTGCAGTGGCTGCTGCACATGTGCTGGTTGGTCTCTGAAGGAGCTGTCTCCACAGGGACTAACTAGTCATATCCCATTGGCCTCCTTGTTTCAAAACAGCATGAAAGATTTAATGACAAGCAGATCCATGAAAGATGTGTGTCAGCTTTAATAGTCTGCTTAGCAGACTCTTGTTCCTAAGCATGTCTGTTTCCTTAGAGGATAGGTTTAGATCTCTGAAAATGAGTCCAGACTACTGCCGTTTGGTTTACAGCCAGATTTTTCTGGAAAAAGAGAATGACCATTCTAGCATGTGTCAGGTTCCAGAGCTAGTTGAGCCTTCCCACTACACAGTTTTTTTACATTAGCATGTATAGCTCCCTCAGCAACCACTGAGTACAGAGGAGTTGGCAAACAGCACTGTAAAGCAAACCAGAGCGCAGCAACCCTGTGCTGAAGTGGTGTTTTAGAAGAGCCAGAGGGAGGAGTAAGCCATGAGGTTGAACTGATTGGTAGTACAACAAGAATGAAAACCGTTCACGTTACAGTCGCACTCAACCTGTTGCGACCTACGTCATCTGCTTCAACAGATAGGTTCAGTGAATGCCACTGATTCTCACAAGGCCTAGATAGGTAACAGGATGTGTGGTACATTGTCAAAACCTAATGAATTCCGTATATGCTCTTAAAATAGCCCTAGGCCTGTGTTCTCTCGTGACCCAGACATCAGCTGTCATTATACCTATGATTAGAAGCAGCCAGTCCTGCCAGGTCTCCCTGTCCTGGTCACGTCAGCATCCAGCCACAGACGTATGACTCCATCTTCAACAATTCACCTGAGCCCGCTGCAAGCCCCTCCGAGATCTGTTCTGATAGCATCTGCTAAGGCTCATTGTGAAGTTGCTAAAAGAGAAGTGATGCAGTCAGCAGCTACAGGCTGTAGGAATGATACATGAAGAATAATTTCTTTGCTATAAATAGGGGTTTTGTCTCAGGCTATGAAGTATGCTAGTCACAAAAGATGATGGTATTAGAACGCTCATCTCACACTCACAGAGCCCTGTCATGTCAGACAGGTGAGGGGGACAAGCTAATTCACATCAGAGCCCACAACACAAGCATTCCTAGGTCCCCTGCGCGCACAGGCTCCTGTGAGGCAGCTGGTCAGTGCACCTTTTATTCGCAAGGTCTCGGAGACGTAGCTCTATCACAGTCCAAGTAAGTCCCCTGGTTGATTCCCCCTTTAAAAAGGTCTTCTTTGTCAGCGCATGGCTCCCTGTGGCTTGGGATGCTCCCAGGGAGTCTCCTCTCCATGGCAGCGCAGGTAGCCCAGGGCTAGGAATCGCGGCTCAGGTGAGCTCATTTCCTGCACAGCTCAGCTTAGCTCAGCTCAGCTGCCTCCTCGCCCTGCCGCCCAGGAAGGGGAGCTCGCCTCGCCTTTTCTCCTGCAAAAAGGCACAACAGTTCAGGTCTCTCGGGAGAATCTCTGCGACTACCAAAGAAGAGATTAACGTTTTAGCAGGTTATGGATCCTGCAGCAAGGCTCATCAGAGGGTGAGAACTGCCAGCAGTGGGAAGTGCTGTGGAATCTACACTACGAAAGGCAAGCCGGCTTTTAAAAGAATTTCAAAGTTTGGAGTGTGTGTATGGGGGGGTTAAACAATGAAACAGAGGAGGGAAGAAAACACACTAGCTGTTAGCTTTCATACAAGTATTCGGGTAGTGAGATTCAGCAAAAAACATCAGGCGTGCAAGAGAACTTAGCTACATACAGGAAGAATATGACTACATACTATCATGTAGTCATAGTATTTTTTGCTGATTAAATATGGACCTTGGCAGAAAAATGAGGGAACAAACTAAACTGGAATAGGAAGAGAGCTCTGTTTTTTCCCTCAATGCATGAAAAATTGTGAAAAAAAACTTAAGCTGAATTCCTGACTACCAAATGCTCCTCTCAGCTTACTTGCTTTGCTGCTGCTTTGAGGTGAACGTGCTCGCGTGCTTTACCTCCCTCTGGAAGCTGCTCTCGTCAGGGGCCTTGGCGTGGCGGTTCCGCCTGAGCTGTGGCTGCAGGCTGTCAAACCGGGTCTTGAACCAGCGGCGAGCTTCCTCCAGGTTAGCTGTGATCTGGCAAAGGCAGCAGTACTTAGGGCTGCGGAGCGAGAGGGCAGCGCGCGCCGAGCTCCAGCACTGGGCACTGTGCTGGGAGCGGGAGAGCAGCACGCGGGGGCTCCTCTCCCGTGTGCGCCCTCTCCTCCTGCGCACAACGCGCTGGCTTCATCGCAGCGGCAGAAGCCAACATGGGTCTCTAGAGCCAGCCCAAAATACAGAGATGTTGCAGAGAGGGGGGAAATGCCACAGTCTGTGGCTGAATACCACAGACTCCTTAGAAAGATGAGGGAAGAATACTAACTTGGACAATACTACTTTTGCTACTGAAGTCCCTTTCAGGCAGCTGATCCAAGTACTTGGAATTGGATCAACAGCAAGCAAGACTGAAGCACCTCTGTTTCTCATTTCTTTGCTTTGTGCTGGTTAATACCATATAAAATTATCTCCGAAAGTAAATTTTCACCCCAAGCTACCGTAGTAATGCATATAAAAACCGTAATAATGTGATAGAATATGATAGATCCTGATAGAAAGAGAAAGCTGTGGGGAGAAGAGCTTTCTGTCTCTACTCCCATTTTTTTCCCTCTTTTTTTAAGTTAATTTTCTCTCTTGTATGGTATGGTAAACACCAGTTCATCACTCTAGATTTCAAAATAAGCAAGTGTATCTCCTTCTTCACTGGAGGATTTCAGATTCAGGGCTCACACATACCCTGAATTGGTATCTCGTTACTATCTCTATCCAATGATAGATAGTGCTCATGTTAGATAGTCTCACCAGTTCTGATTCAATGCTGGCCTCCTTTAGTTTCTGTTCTGTTTCTTCTTTACTTTTCTTGAGATGTTTGACTGTTTCTTCCAATCTCTAGATAGAAAGAGAAATGTCATTTTTGAGTTTTTTTTTCCCATGGAAAAAGTTACAATTTTGCAAAATTAACAGAATGACTTTCTTTTCAAAAAATGACTTAAAAATGTAAAAAGCATAGACTTTTGCAAAAGACATGGAAAACTATTGTTAAATTGTGAGATCTATACTGTTATTCCATAGTGAATATAAGATTTTTTTTCTCCTGGGCCTTTCTGGCACAGACACAGGTTTATAGGAGTGTCTTTTGATAGGAGATTCATGGAGTTTTTTTAGCACGCCCTCCTAGAAGCCCATATATGCTGTTTAAACTGCAACCACTGCTTTCTCATCACACTTTCATAGTGTGCTCACTTTACCTGACACTGGTTTTCCAGTTGCTGCCCTCGACTTCTCTCTGCTTCCAGATGGGTCTCTAGCTGCCTGTTCCGTGTTTGCATTTCATGTTGGTTTTTCAATAACTCTTGCATCTCCTCCTGCAAACTTGCCAACTCTGTCACAAATTTTTGGATGTTCTGTGACTAGAGGCAACATACGAATGAAATTTCAACAACTTATTTCATCAGATCACTCTCTTCAGGAAGCTGGTCAAGAGAACATACCTGTTCATAGTTCTTCTTCTGATACTGCTCTTTTATTGTTTCCATTTCCCTCAATTCAGATTCAATTTCCTTGAAATTGTTGAAAGAAAAATAGAACTTCAGGAATTTCTCAGGCTCATCTGCAGAAATAGGTTCTACTAACAGCATTCCCCTCCACTGTCTCCTTATAACCTGCCCCGCAGGCCTTAGTAGAACCAAGGCTCTGGTGGCAAAAGGAGAGTAAGGAGACAGTAGGGTTACCCTAGGTTCCTGCCTGGAGCAGCTACCAGAGGTTCTGTCACTATGAAGACTGGGAAGGGAATAACCACCTCATGAAGCAACCTTTGCCACAATCACCAGTTAAACTGATTGTATCCACAAACCAATAAACTGGACAACAGGCTCACTTATAAGTACAGCTTGGGGATAAGGAGGAAGGAGTGGAGCTGGGAATCCGACATCCTGTTTAATATAGGAAGAAAAAAGGATGAAAAAAAAACTTGCACAGACCTTAATCCTCTCTGCATTCTGAGCACTGCTAGCTTTGGAGGCCAGGCAATGTCGGACTTGAATTCTCTGGCCTTTAAGCTTTTCCTTGTAGCTAGCCACAGACTTTTCCAGCTCCGATGCTTTCTGACGTAGCTCCCGGTTTGCACGGGAAACTTCACCTAGTTTGGAAGATGCTTCATCAAGGGCCTTCTTGAGCTAGGGGAGAAAGGAAAAGGGGAGTTCACAAACTAAAAATGTGTTTGTTTCCTACACTGTTCATAAAGAGAGTGCAAAAATGGTTCTGTATGTCTGGATTATGCTACATCTGGTGATTGGCTGTTGTCTGAGTAATATTAAGGTCAAGCTGAGCTTTATGATACAGCCACCAAAAATGAAGGAGAATTTCTGCCTTTCACATTTGCACTTGGAAACCTGGAGGTTTCCATATGTCAGATTATCCTTTTGAATTTGCTGTAATGACCGATATCCTGTAATGCCTTGGTCTTGTGTATGGTGGGAGTGCCAGGGAGATACAGTAGCACTGGCAAGAAACAGAGGGCACAGGTATCACTATGCTTGTAAACAGGCGATGCACAACTCCATGAAGATCAGGAGAGAGAGAACTATGTTGTGAACTGCTTTTTTTAAAAAGTTTGAAAACTGGACAGAAAGCCACTGTGCAGTATTTCCCCTTTTCACCTCAGCAGATTCTCGATGGGCAGCTTTTCTAGAAGCCTCTTGCTCCATGTGGAACTGCTTCTTCAGAGCCTCCAAGCGTTCAGCATATGTCTTTTCCTTAGTCTGAGCTTCTTCCACTAGCTGTTTCCTTTTAAGGGAAGAAGCAACATCAATCATACACATGTACACTTAATGTGCTTTTCTTTAAAAAAAAAAAAGCACTAGAATAGGAAAGAAAATTCCATTGTAAATGCTTCTTTTGTCTTGGTTAAACTCTTAACAACACTAACACTTAAGAATTTGATTTGATAAAAACATATGTAGACTTCACATGCTCCATTTCCAAGGAGATTGCAAATGGCTACATAAGATCTTTTTCAAACTTTAGGACTACTTATTTCCCTTCAGAGAAATAGGTGGCTGAGCCTGCCTGGACCAAGGACAATGAGGCGATTCAGGATGCACCAAGGCTTACTGATAACTACTTTTAAATGCACTACTTTTAGTGTGTAGGTGCTTAGTTTCATGTGATGTCAAGGGGGTTAAAAAGCTGTTGGAGGGGGGGATTAGGAGGTTAAACAGTATAGCTGTTTAACCTATACTATGGTCTCTTTGCTGTAGCTGTTACAGGCCACTTCAAAGTGCAAGTGATACCCGCAATCTTTACGGACAAGCTGTTTCCTAACCAAGTGCCACAACAGCCCTAGGTAATCAGCTAGGTAATTAGTAACTAAATTAAAAGACAAAGCAGTTCATTGATGTAGCTCTATCTTCACATCCTGAGCCACCAGCATGGTAGTCAGCATGGATACTTATAGATGAGAAAAGTCCCAAGATCTGATGTTAGTGAAAAGTTATGTTTCTCCTCTTGGATTTGTTCTTACCTACAGACTAGCAGCTGTTGCTGCTCAGCTTCTTTGCTTTTCAGGTCATACTGAGCCTGGATCAGCTTGTTCTGCAGGGTATTATTGGCCTGCACAGCTTGTTCCAGACGAAGAGCAAGTTTCTTGTTGTCTGCTCTAGTAACTTCCAGTGCTTTACAAAGTGGTTCCACCTGGGCAGAAACAAGAGAGCAGACTTTTTTTGCTCAAAAGAAAAAACATGGGCAGGAGCATCATTCCCTTCCCAGTTGGCATCAGCTTATTGGGAGAGTCTGTTCACCCACTGCCTGGTGACAAACATCCTTCTGGGCACAGCACCTAGATGGGATTCCCTACAAAGCCAATCCACAGGCTGGCTCGGTCAGAAGGATCAGAATGTCCTGTCATATAACCATGGTTCTCTTGGAAAAAAAGCCCTGGCCAATAGTGAGGATGTTTGGGCTGTAAGAAAATTATTTTTAAACTAGGAAGGAAGGAAGAAAGCAACTCTGGCCCTTTTTCTCCCCTCCATCCACTCCCTCTCTTTTTTGAAGTTAAATATATTTCAGAAATCTCTATGCTGATGCAGAGAGTAAAAAACTTTACAAGGAATGTTATTTTTAATAGGCTTTAACTTATTCTTTATCTTAATCTTTACTTGCTTCTTTCAACACTTGGAAAATTACTGCTCCACAGCCTAACACAGAGTATTTTGCCCCCAGTCGTGTGAATGCGTCACCTCAGTTTTCCAAACACCTAAAAGGTGGTAGGCTCAGCCCTGGAGATGCAACAGCCCTGCCTATTGCTGTGGCAAGAAGGGCTGCCTACCTGGCTGCTGTGCTCGCTTCCCATGGCAGCCACTCTGGCTTGGCAACGTTCCAGCTCTGCTTCCAATATCTGCATTTTCTGTTGACTCTGGCTCCTGAAAATGGAAATAGGGTAAGCAGATAATGTATCAGCTCTGTGCACCTCTCCTCTGATATGGTGGCAATCTCATAGTTAGGTTCTGTTTTCTCTGTAGGAAGTTTTGCCTGTCACTGCAGTTAAAATTCAGTTTATTCTTGCCTGCTTCCCACAAGATGCAGGAGACCTGACTTAGCAGAACTCTTACAAGCAGCGTTTTGCAGCACTGGCCAGGAGGCTTCGGTGTGCATGGCTCATCGATACCAGATATGTTTCAATGTTGCAGGAAAAGATAGAGGCATTTTTCAAACAAACGTGTGCTAAAGCATTTACTAGTCAGAGCTGTGGGAAAGATGCCACTTCTCTACTACATCAGTCTTTAGCACACTGCAGAACAGGAAGAACACCAACACAACTGACCCCAGGAAGAACATCAGCTCCATTTACCTCTCTTTTCTGAGACTGCAGATTTCAGCATCCTTGTGTTTCAGTTCTGTTTGTACTGCCTCAAGCGCTGCCTGCGTCTTGCTGTGAGAAGCTACCACATGCTCCAGCATGGCTGTCACCTTGCTGTTATCATTGTTTGCTGCCTCCAGCTGGCGCTGCAAGTTAGCCACCTGAAGCACAAGCAAGCAGGCAAAGGAGCAGGAAAAGCAGTTACCCGTCATTTTTTAAGAATGTGCATGCTTGTGGCAGTGCCAAGAGTACACAAGGGTTTTTAATACAGAAACAATTTCTTCTAAATACACAGTCTTTGTCTTACCCTAATTTTAAACCTGAGTTTCATTAATAACTTCCAGTGTTTATGTGCTCTTGACACCGCAGGTAGTCCCCTCAGATGCATAAAGCTGAGTTTTTAGTAAAAAACCCGTTGTCAGCACAACTTTTCACCTGCATCTCTTTCATACAAGAAACACTCAATAGATTTTAGTCTTTGTTAATTTTCAGACACTTCTTCATTCACTGCCAGCAACTATTTAATTGAAATGACTCTTTCTAACTTGCATTTCATGCTCTTCACTCACCACATCAAAGTCTCCTTTGCTACCTGCAGCAGACCATACAGTTTTCAATATTCTTGGCGTTAGAATGTCTATCTTAGTCTCCAGCCTTTCCTCCATATTCTTAATAGCATCTAACAGAATCCTCAGGCTGAGCTGAAGACAATCTCCATGGTCAGAAGACTTTCTGGAAGGTTCATCTGGTTCAAAATGAACCCGGTGTGAAGCAGAGTGGAAAGCGGCGCGTTTCACGGTTCCTTCTTTTGAACCTGCACCTGACCTAGCACTGGGATCAGCAGACTTCTGCTGCCAGGGTCTTGCTGGGGATTTTTTTCTCTTTGGTGCCATTTCTACTACAAAACTAATCTGTCCTCAGAACCAGTGAAGATGTGAGTACAGAAAAAAATATATATATTAAGCACAGCAGAAGTAAAAGCCACGGTAGCAGATGCTACATCCTATCCCTAGGCTTGTATTACATTAGGAAAATCTCTCGCCCCAAGTAAAGCGCCTTAAAGTGCATGGTTTTAAGTGCTCTTCCATGACACTCCCCACAGCACTGCAATTTCTCTCCGTGTTCCTTAGCAGCAAGATGCTGGCAGCTTCTCCTTCGGAGCCCACGTTCCCTCACTGTGATGTCAGGCAGCGTCACAGCTCTGTGGTGCCGGCAGGTTCTGTGCGCGGCTCCGTCCCGCTCCTGCTGCTCGCCCCCCTTCTGAGGATCTGTTCCCAAATCTGACAGCTTCATTATCTGATGGATTGGTTTCTACGATGGAGAATTAAGGTACAAGCACAACTTTAATTCTGCTTTGAGGAGATAGATGGCTGAGAAAGGGCCTCCTGTTTTCCAGGCAAGTGTCCTAAACACAGTTATGTCCTGTATCTAGTTTCTACAGCACAGCAAGTGGATTACTGATGTATACTGATGTACTCAGTGACACTGAAGAATAAACTCTCAACAGTACATGCTCTTCAGGAACTTCCTTCTCAGAAACCAGATCATCCTCATGGCAGAGTACATCAGAGCTATATCCAAGCAAGAGAGCTAGTCGAGCTAAAAATATTATCTGCAACTGTGTTTTTTTCATTCTTTTTTCCCTCTCTTCTTACTAGGCAACTAATGGTAACTCAGGAGGACAATCCTTATAACCCTGTAAACTGCGCGCTTTCCTGCCCGAATACATGTCTAACTTGAATGAAAATGGGTCTGCTGCCTGTTTTAGTTGTACTTCCATCCTTCTCATGTTAATTTTGCTGGAATCAATTTCTGTGTTCATCTGCAAATTCAGATGCTAAAGCTAATATTTAATATTAATCTGCTTTATTCTTCAAGAAAGTGTGCTAAAAATTATTTCCAAAGAGTACTTAAACATTAGTTACAGTCTGGACATAATTCTGAGGGGTAAGAACTTCTCTAAGTCCTACTGTACCTGAGTGTATTTGGTCTCTAGGGCTGCACTGTGCATTTGTGAAGTTAGCTAGTATCTGGATGTGCACTTCAGTCGTAAAGCAAAGATGGATGCAGCAGGAAATGGAAAAGCTTTAGCTTGACTGGAGTCAATAACATCTACTTTGTCAATAACATCTACTTTGTCAATAACATCTTGGCCTAATCTGTCTCCCAAACATAATAAGCAGTATGGGCAGGATGGAACTTGATTTTGATATGTGCTCAACGCTGCACAAACAAGTAGGAACTTCCTCCAAATTAAAGAGTGAAGAACTAATGTTGAATAATCTTATATAAAATGAGCGTAAAAGAGTAATTGCCCAGTTAATCTGGTAAACAAGGTGCTGTGAGGTACCTCGAGTTTTCCTTTGTCATTGGCCAGTTTATTCTTGCTGTTAGTCAGCTCTGCTAGCACCTGCTGCACCTTCTGCTGGGCATGCTGAGGAAACAAGAGCACAAGTCACCATTCCCTAGGAGCAAATGGGAAAAAAGACAAAAAACAAACAAACATAAAACTGCCCTTCAATGCCCTTTTATGCTTCTTAAAAAAAAAAA
>VZSG01000246.1:376275-391373 GCA_013398315.1 Nothoprocta pentlandii | reverse complement strand
CAGAGCATGCTGGGAGCTGTAGTCTCGCCCCGCTGAGGGAACGGCGGTGCTGGCGAAGCCGGGGGAGGTGGCGCTGCCGCCGCGCCCGATCCGCGCCCTCCTGCTCGGACCGCGCCTCTCACTGAGCAGATTTCTCGGATTCCCAGGGAAGGCTGCTTTTCTCCCTCCTTGTCTGACCCCCGCGCATCCCTCTTCTCGAGCTGTGGTGCGACGCTGGCAGCCCGCTTCGCACCTTCCCCTCGCAAAATGGCGGCGTCGGCCTTGCGGTGCAGCCGCCACATGGCGGCGTCACCGCCCCCCAGCGCTGCCTCGCGCCTTGGCTGGCCTGTAAAAGCCTGCGAGGAGCGTCCCAGGGCTGTTTGCATTGAACGTTGCTTTCTTGTGATAGGGAATTGCAGTAGTGCTCAAAATGAACTATGCTTGCAATAATAATAATGATTATTATTATAATGGTTTAGAATCAATTTGCAGGATGCATAGACCCAAAATTCTATGGAAAAGATGCCCTTCAGAACTCCCCTAACTAGCAGGCAAAGAGCTGTTTCTACAGCTGCTCGACCCGGCGTGTATCAAATGAACCATCATTATTGGCCATGCAGTCACTTCAGTCTGTAAGCAAATACGGTGTTTTAATGTGTATGCAGCTAGTTGCTGCAGGTTAGTACTGTTACTGAGCTGTGTGGTCTGCAAAAGCACCTGAGGTGTCAGGCTTTGAAAAAAAAATATTTTGGTACACTGCCTTTTACTTATTTTCAGAGAGGGAATGTGTCTCTGTAGTCTAATGGTTAAAACGTGAAATTGTGGGATTGGCGTCTGAAACAGACATGAAAACAATGGTGCAGCCATCAAGTGTAAGTTATTCTGGGGACTCAAGCGAAGATATATAAGAAATTCATATTTTTTTCTCTCTTTTACTTTTGGCAGTTCCCTGGGCTCCTAAGGGGCATCTATGTATGATACAGTTCTTCCTGAGCACATAATTACCAGCGGAGGATTCATCAGAAGATACAAAACTCTTAGGATTGAGTATCACGTTCAGTGTTGCAGCACCTAAGTACCTTTTGACAGCCTAATGACTTGGGCTCTTCTTTGAAGCTTCGAATATGTTGAGGTAATCTTATCCATATTGCTTTGGGGTGTAAAATGATTTGTCAGGCAGGTTGAGATTCTTTTATTAAACATATGGCTGGAAGTGATTTTTTTGTTTGTTTGTTTTTTGTTTTTTTCTTTTTTGAAGCCTGTCTCTAGGTGGCGGCAGGAAAAACTGTATTTATTGGAATAGACTAAACATGGTGATTACACTTTTTATTAATTTGTGCTGCTGTATTTAGTGGCTATCCATTAATAGAAATAAAGAGTGAAATAAAAAAAGTAAATTTAAATATAAAATAGTCAAATAATATGTAGTTGGGTGCCTCATATATAGGATGCACATATATGAAGACTTCAATCTACATGTTTAAATGCAAGTTATTGCTGGTGCAGAATCTAAATTTTTAAAGGAGTATTTAAAGAAAGTTATCACAAGGACAAGTGCACATGATTTTGCTATGCTTACCATCATATAAAAGCAAGTACAGAGTTAAGACACCTTTATTTTATGTACCATTTTCTGTAGTGTTACTTTGTGTAATACTAGTGTAACAAAAGTACGATAGCGTTATTTTGTGTAACACTAGTTACTTTGTGTTGTGCAATACTAGTGTTCTTTCCTTTCCGAGTTTGTAGGCTACAGCACAGAAAATTCCTACATATTCATCAACATGCTTGCTACCAAAATGCTTACTTAAACTGAAATTTCAGAATTTTAGTTTAATTTAAACTGAAATTTCAGAATTTCAGTTTAAAACTTGTAACGGCTTTTGTCAAGTGTGAGCCAAGAAAAAAAAACTACATACTCTAATATAAAACTGAAAGAAAACCAAAAGAAGTCATCACTTTCTTCAGTAGTTCTTATAGTGGGTTTGGATTAGACTCATTTCCACTGGAATCAGCAGGGGCTATCCTGTGTCATTTATATCACAGGTTATCCTTACAAGTCTGAGACAAAAAAAAACTTTCAAGGTTCTACATGCAATAGTAGATGTTTTGAGGATATGTATCTGGAATAAAATCCATAGGTTAGATCAAGTTAAATAGATCTCAGAAATGCCTTTTCCTTAGTGAGATCTCTTTGTACTGGACTTCTGGTTGGATACTATGGTTTCACTCACACAGCTAATTTTTTTTTTCCAAAATGTCATTTAACTAGTAGGATGTTGAATTAGATAATAAAAATTAGCCTTATATACATTTTTTTCAGTAAAAGAGAACCATGTAGAAAAAATATTTATAATCATTAATTCACTTATTGTAATGGATATTTTATTTATATGAGTTAGAACCATGGAACGATTTGGGTTTGTAAATTGTAAATGATCTGCTTAGTCTTTGTAAAATACTTAGTTGGTCAATGCATACTGTTCTGATAACTGACTTGAAAATTTTGCATGATTTCATTGGAAAGGTCAGATTAGAACTCAAAAGCTTTTGCAAATCCCCACTGTCATGGCTAAGATGGAAGCTTGGCAGATTGCATCATAGGTACAGATGGGATCAAAATTGGGTTAGAACAAAGGTCAGTCAGAGTATTATATCTCTGTCGTACTCATAAAAACATGGACAAATATGATCTAGGGTATAGCTGGTCAGTAATAACAGTACCTTTTGCTTCTACTTACCTAGTACCTTCTGTGGAATTTAAACAAGCAGAAACCTGTACGCAAGAAGAACTAATTGTCCCTGCTGGAGCAGGCAGGGCAGACTAGATGATTTCTAGAGGTCCCTTCCAACTTCAACCATTCTGTGATTGTGTGAAAATTTATATAGGTTTTACATTCTATTGCATTATGTAGAAGAATGTAGCTAACTGATTCGATTTAGGGATCTTTTAGCAGTAGTGATTTACACTGGGGGAAGAACTACAGTGCTTCTGAGCAAAAAGAACCAGAAGTGGGACTAGAGCAACACTGAATAGGGATCAACACTGCATTTGGTCTGTAAAGTGTGTAAGAAACAGATTCTCAGCTCCACATGAGAATTGCCAGGTGAATTATGAAGCAGTGTGGATGTGAAGGAACCTAAAGATCCCCAGGAGATAAAGGGATTAAAACTGATAATTCACTCTAAGTTCTTCACGTAAGAAAGAGATGCATAAATAACACTTAATATTAATGGTAGTATTCTTTTTATTTTAGAGTATCTCAGTCACAACTGACTTTTTGCTAAGGCTGTTCCTTAATCAGAAGATAGTGATGTAACAGCAATGCAGGGATTCCTTCAAGTGGGACTTTATACAGCAGAATAACATATAAAGTAAATGAGAACATAAGAAGGATATGTAGGTCAAATAGAAACTATATTTCAGAGCTGCTTTCTTGAGCTTAAATAGGGTAATGGTATTTGACAGAAAGATACTTAGTTCTGAAGGCACTATATTAATTTTTTAACATAGTCAGATCAGACACTTATTAATTTAGTTTGTACTAAAAGAAAGGATTGATCTGAACTTACTATTCACATTCTTTATCTTTGTCTTAGAAGTTGCTATGTAGTTCGCCAAGAGTAACTTCATATGAAAAATGCAGGAGTGAAAAGTATACATCAAGCTGTCTGCAGTGTATTTCTTGTGGTAAAAAAAAAATCAAAAGAAAACTGTGATCACAGACCTAAAAACTGAAACTAAACAACTTGATATACTTTTATATTCCCAATATCCTGCCCAAAAGAGTTTCATGGTAGTCGTCAAAATAACCTAAAATGATATTTTACTTTATTTATATAACAAGAGGAGATGGGGAAGCCAAATGCATTATGATGACAGGCCACCTACACAACTGGCCACCTACACGTATGTCTGGTGGACTTGTCATTGCTGAACAAAATTGCAAACTAAAATGGGATAGAAGCATGTTTTATTTCAGGCCCCCAAGATACAAGTGTCTGTGTCTCTGACAGAAATGTCTGTGCTTTGTGTAACATACACTGGCTTACATATCTCAGGAATATATAAAAATGTCTCCTAATTCAGCTGGTCTGTTTAGCCTGGAAAAGAGAGAATTGAGAGGGAAACTTATGAATATATACAAATATCTGTACATATTGCATCTCAGAATTATACATAATGTACATATAACACCCACCTGAACTGACCAGGTGCCCTGTGCTCTGGGTGTCGCTGCTGGAGCAGGGAATTTGACCTAGGTGATCTCTAGGAGTTTCTCCCAACCCCAACCATTCTGTGATTCTGTATAATTATTTGACTGTTACAGCAGTTTTATGGCTCCAATCTTATTTTTGTATTTCATTTCCATTTGACTTTACAATTTGTTTTCAACCTTTTCAGGAAATGGCATTTTCCCTGGGATTTTTTTTTTTCACATTCCATTAGATATCACTGTCTTAAGTCTGTTATGTTTTCCTTTCTTTTAATGACATTTCCTTTACTTACAGACTTTTTATTGTTCTAATAATTCCTTTTTGTTTTACATAGGCTCGGTCTATATTTGAAAATTCATAGTATTCTGTAAAACTCATAGGATGCAAAACTATTTGTCAGCCTTTCTCCACTACTTTGTGAAAAGAATAAGTAACATTCTCAAATCTCAATAAGTATTTCAGTAAAGAACAGTAATATTTCTAATGCGGAAATGTATTTATAAGAAAGGTGGAGCTTCTTTTTCTTCTGAAAAAATGGTATTTTATCTGTATTCTATTAATTCATTTGAAGAAGGGAGACAATAAGATGGTAATTGAAGCATTTTATTGATTTCAATTCAGCGCTCTTGCTTTTGGATATCAGGAAACAGATTATAGTTTACCAGACCATGAGAAAGTCAATGTCTTGAAAATATGTCAGTTTGCTGCCCATCCTCTCTCTAAGAAGTCTGAAAAATATGGAATGACATCTGCTTCTCTAGGAATAAGGAAAATTCCATTGTTTTAAATAAATAATGTTTTCTTGACACTCAGATTTACTTCTGAAAGTAATAATTAAATTTTATATTAATAGTTCTACTCTTGTGTAGAAGGAGGAAGGAATTTAGAAGGAATTTAGAAGGAGGAAGGAATTTAGAAGACCAAGGAATACGATGACACATCAGTCTTATTCCTGTGAAACATAAGCTTAGCATATCTTTTGGTCCATTTGTATAAACTGTGAGTCTCTGTGGGTAATAAACTGACATAATAGAGGAGTTAAATGATGCCTCTGTACTCTTTTCAGTATGTTCAAGAAGAATGACTTCTTCAGAATAATAAACAACAAGTACAGGAGAACTCTATGAAACAGCACCTAATAAGATAGCTAGCCTCAGATTTAAACCTAAGATGCAGAGACAATAAAGCCATCACATTTTCCATGAGGGAAAACATAACATTACATCTAGATTATCACTTTATATTTGAGTTCAGGAGTTGCTTATGCAGTCCATCCAGAGAACATTTTCTTCTGGAAACATAAGTGAAAGCATATTTCTGTAAGGTCTTTTGCCTCATTATTATAGTATTGCACTGTGTACTCTTTGTTTTTTGAGTGCTTGCTGTTTTTGTGTGAATAACCAGAGACTGCTGCAAAGCTTTTGAGAGGCTGGCCCAAATCCTAGGTCGTGCTTTGTAAACCAGACTGCATGTGCAAAGGAAGAACGTAGCTTGCCTTTTTCACTTCTAACTTCTTGTGTATCCCAGGTAGAGAATTTTTCGCCACTAGAAGGCAAAGCATCACTCCATTTGATCTAAAATTGTGGTTGTGTAGTCGAGCCTGAGTGCTACTGAGCCTAAATTTATGCCAGCAGCAGCTAAAAAAGGAGAGAATGTGACCTTTTACACTGGTAGCATCCCTCTCGTACTGGGACCCATGTGTGACTAGTGCAGTGTACGGCAGTGCAGTGTGGAACAGCCGTTCCATTCCGCAGAATCTGGTGCATTATCTCTTAAAACAATTTGCAACAGTAACAGATGTTCATGCAGCTCACTCATTCAGTTATCTGGAGGAGCAGAGTTTCATTTATATTAACATCTAATACATTCAGCAAAACATCTTACGGCTTAATGTTTTGAATCTTACAGGGTTAGTTAATCTGTTTAAAGATTATTTTACTATTAATTGTTCTATTTTCTACAGTGACTCTTATGTGTTTATGACTGTCTACAGTGATTGATGTATTTATGAAAAGGTGCTGGTCTGTTTAAAAGGATTAACTGGTGTGTGTGAAGAATAATACAGGATTTCCTGTATTTCTAGTCATGCCCTTTATACTTTCTAAAATAGTATTTCTTCCCTCCAACCTAAAATGCTTTTTTTTCTTAGTTGTTTATATCAAGCCAAAGCTTATATCAAAGAATCAGGTTTCTTGTCTTTAAATCCGTTCTTAAAATTTGCAGGAGTACAAAGCTCTGCAGTGCTTTTGTTATATTGGAGGTAGAGCATTGCTGACAAATGAACGAATGAATTGATTTCTAGAAATTATAGTCTGTGTCTAGAAGATTTAGAAGATTTAAATCTTACAGATTTAAGAAGTAAAGTCTTCCTTGCAGCTGATGTTGTACTCAAACATGGGATTGCCTGTCTTTAAATCAGGTTTCCAAAATGAAATGAGATAGGAAATTCTTTCTGTGGTGATACTTTCATGTCATTTGTTACTATTCAATGTAAAAGGTTTCCAGTCAAGAGAATTTTTTCATCATAGGGTGTTTATTCTGGTAATCTTGGAGGTTAGAACTTTTTTGTATGTGTTGGACCTCGTGGAATAGGATCATTGTGATTATGGAAGGAATGTGCAGTTATGTTCAACAGACAACATTATAGAGTTGGAATATCTTTCAATATGAGAGTCTGCAGGATGTGATGAGCACAGATTCAGCCTCTTTGGTTGAGTTTTATCAAGGATGAAAGAAATTTTGGCTTTCACTGTGGTCTTTAACATAGCTGAGTTAGCTAGAAGGGCTTTTTATTCCCTCTTTATATAGCATTTGTGGGACTAAAATGAGTCTGTGATTTAAACTTCCTATACCAGAAGTGTATAACTACTGTAATCTCACTGTGCATTTTCAAGATCATCGCTGTTCATTACAGAAGTTGTGACGAAAGTGTTGTGCTTATTTGCTCAACGTCCCGCATAAAATGTGTCACAAACTATTTAGTAATAATTCATTGTACTTTAAGAGAGAAGGGTGAGAGGAGGCCTATGTCTTCCTAAACCCATGTGCCACAGATCCTGGCCATATCCTAAGCAGGAAGTGATGGCCTTGTCATCTGTAGGGAACTGCACTTAACGGAAAGCAAAATAAAACCTCATACAAATCCTTTATTTTCTTTTCTCTCGGTCTCTCTCAAAAAGTCAGGAATTAGGTCATATTATTATGACTTTTCTGATGAATATTTTAAAATAAAATGGCACATATGGTAACATTTTCACATAGTAGAATTTTTGTTTTCTCCAATCCAATCTTGTATTTGGAGTTTTAAAAATACACAATGCAAATAACCTGTAAAAAGAGTGTAGCTTGGTGCTCTAGAAAAAAAAAAACCAGACACTAATGGCCAGATGCTCATATAATGTCAAATATCTTGTGCTATTTCTGCTATTTTGGGGTTAGCTGTAGTTAGTTAGCTCCAGATAAATTACTTAATACCTTCATTTGTCTTTTGATACGCACCTAGCTATGTTTCTATCAGCCTCCAACAGTGCCTTATCAGAGTACAGTAGAGCTATATTTTTGAGGAAGTGATTCTGTATCAGAGTATAGTAAGGCTATATTTTTGTGGAAGTGGTTGGAGATTGTTTCTTGAACTATGCTGTATGTATAAAATAATAATGATAAAAACAGTTAACACTAGGGCAGCAGTCAGGTTTTTTTGTGTAGAGCTCCTCTGTTAAGATAGTGAATTTTTCATTAGTCTGTCAAATCCAGAGATACCATCTCCCATGATCAAAAGACTTAATGGAGCACATCCAGAAAAATCACAGAAGCGGAATAGCCACCCTTGCAGAGCACCAGTATTATTCTGTAAATTGTGTAAACACCTAAATGCTGCAAATCTAATTTGAAGTATACTGCAGCTAGTGGATTTAGGTTAAAGGTGTTTTTAAGCGTTGATCATCGTTCCCACATTACACTTTTTAGGGTAGAAGATGCTCACTATTCTGTGATCTTTCCCCGAACTAAGGACATGGAGAAGTAGGACTGTAGAAATAGTTGGTGGTTTTATTACAGTAAAACAAACCATATTGCAACATTTATGAAAATACAGTTTGTAGTGACAAGATGAAACCTATGAAAATAAAAAGTGCCCCAAAGCCTCACACTTCCTCCATTATCAAGCCCTAGAATTACAGTATTTTTCTAGTAAACAAAATCAACATAGAATAATCCTTTTCTAGTAATAGGGAGAGTGAAATCTGTTGCTACATTGAAATGGTGATTGCAAAAGCATTAAGCCCTGAGGATTAAAATACTGCAAATTATGTTTTCATTTTTTTTTTTCAGGGAACTGAATAGATGCATTTAACTACCTTTGTAATAAGCAAACAAATGAAAAAACCCTGCCATCTGTCTACAAAATTACAGTTTGACCATAGATTCTCAACTGAAATTTAAAAATGAGCTTATGCAGTTTAACATAAAGGCTTTATTTTTGATTAAATTCATTGTTGTCAAATTTTGTTTTAGGATATTCACTGTAAACAACATTCTTGTCATTTTTCAATTACCTCAAATAATCAGAAGAGGAAAAAAATCAATTTAATATTGTACCTGTATTTGAGTCCAATATAAAATAAATTTATAAACCTACAGTCTTGAGTGGAAAAAAATACATCCTTGTCTATACAGGAGCAAACTTTGTCGTCCCAAACTTGATATTGTCTCCAATTCCTATGGGATTGTGAAATGCATATTTCTTATTCCAGTCTTTGCACTTTGACTTGTCAGGCATATTTTGTTGTTTGTGAGTTTAATGCTGCACTTGAGAGAATAAACTTAAAAAGCACAGAGCTAAAAGCAGAAGGAAAGGGTCCAGTTAATGTTCTAGATCACAGCTGTTACAAAGATTCACTTTGTAACAGTGAAGAGGTCTCTTTCCATTTCCCCTTTCCTTCCTTTGCTATCCTGTCATCATGTGTCCCCTGTATCGGATCTTGTGTCAGTCTAACTGCAAAATGAACATATCTCCATAATAAAATACTTTTACCAGGTTGGTTTTCTGCTATTTTAGTGAGGTGAAATCCATTTGCTCTAGTAATGATCACTAGCGCAGATGCAATATAAGCAATGGGACTGCTTCAGGAGCAGCAGTATTGCTAGGGATCAGAACTGGGCCTTTTTCATGGCGGTGAGATGTTTATTTGGCTAAACCTGTAACATGAAACTTCCTTTTGTGGCTTCTACATCAATGCTATTTTCGATCTAAAATCTAGAAATTATATATTCAAACCTTCTCATTTATGTCAATAATGTGCAAGCATGTGATGTGTTGTGTGAGCCCAGAAAATTGCATGTTCAGTTCTAGTCCTAGGTTCAAAGATTTGAGAAAATAGAGTCCTGGACACGTTCCAATCAGGGATTGCTAAATCTTTGCTTAATTGAGCCTTGGCCATATGGTGCAGTTCAAAGGTCTAAACAAAAATGTGTTGCTGCCTCATTTATAAGGCTTACATTAGTGTGCTTACAGTAGGAGAAACAATATTTCTTTTGCTACTACTTTCTGTTCCTGTGTTGACCTAATAAACAAATAGACATAATACTTGGAATAAGTACGAGCTTCAGAAAGCTGCTTCAAATCAGATACTGTTTTAGGTAATTAAGAGATTTCACAAATATCTTCTAATGGTATTGTCCAAAATACACCAGATTGTAATAATGATTGTAAGTAGTTACACTACTTAAAGTATTTTGTTTTTCTCAGAGTTTACACATCCCAATCTACCTATTGTCATGTGAGAACCTACCTGTCTTTGTTAGAAGTAATATTATAATTTGGAATGAAAGTGATAGCTTGGTGCTTAAGCGGCATCTAGTATTCACAGGGATATTATGTGGAATTATGTTTTCTGTAGTAATATAGCATTTTACTGAAACTACCCAGGTACCTTTGATAATTGGGTTGTAAAATACCATGAATTAGCCATCAAGGCCAACCAAAGTAACATTTATTCTTTTTCTTCCTGCTGTATTCAGCTTTTTTGCTAGGAAATTAATTCCACTCATCCTTAATAAGAAGAATTAGCTTAGAATAAAGTTTGCTTTTCAAATCTGACTTGATAAGACTTTTCAGAATTTAGTTCTTTTTCTATTCACCGATTAAAATCGAGCTACAACTGTTCATCCTGCAGAATACTCATCTTGCAGTAATTTGGTCACACACAAACCAGACTATTTACACAGCCAAAGTCCCGTGACAAGAAGCCACGACTAGGTATTGTCAAGTGTGACAATACCAAAGTCCTTGAAAGCAAGGTACATTTTTGCCTGTATAAGCTGTACTTTGTCAATGCAGGTTCATTGTTTATAGAATAACAATAGCTCTGCATGTAGTCTTAGTTTAAAAACTTCTAGTGACTATCCAACGTATTCAGGCTTACTTCTTTGCTAAAAAATAGGAGATGGCATTTCATACAAGATACTAGGCAATAGAGAATTAGGCCCATGTGTGCTCCAAGTGTATGACCCCATCTCTCCCTCTCCAGGCAGGACCTCGCTATGGAAATCTGGGTAGCTGTCACATAGACCATGTGGGCTCTGTTGTATCTGTCCTTTTCGTTTATCATGGTGTAAATCCAAGTTTCATAATATACTTTGCTTCAGTACTTGGTACTTTCCTTCCGAGTTAAAAAAGTATGTTTTGATTTCAGATGAGCATTGGAGAAATGGAGTGAATTAAAGTCCCGGAAACTTTAGCTTTGCGAAACAGCTGTTGTAAAAACATAAAGCTATGGTTTCAATTCACTGATTTAAAAAAAAAAAAAAAAGTGTATTGATGTGGCAAGATTGATATGTCCCATGAGTTGCACTATATACAGAGAAGATAAAAGGTGTTTTAGTTTTATTGTAAAGCAAAATGCAAATGTGGAATACTCTGCCATCTACCTTAAGCCAGCAATGTTAGCATAAAACCAACATCAACAACAAAATATGTCAGTGAAGAAAATGTGTGCTAGGTCTCAGATACAGATAAAATTTTTGCCATATAGTAAATCTGTATTCCTGCTCTGCAGTCATAAATCAGCCCAAAATCTTGCATGGAATTTGAATGATTCCCTAATAGAGGGATAGGAGCTTAGTGGAAGCCTGACAGGTATTCCTGCTCCAAATGTGCCAGTGTAAAGGTGACTTTGATATTCACACAGAGCATTACAAATATCCTTGCAGTGATGTCATCTATGTTTCAGAATATGTACAGCTGTAAATGCTGTAAAGATTCATTTTCACCATTATCCTTCAGCTAGTGTTGTGGTTTTTATAGAGTAAATGTGGAGAGATAGTGAGTTAGACTTACTTTGAATGTTTTTTCTTATCTTTGATTTTTAAATGTTTGTCGCAAGAATTGTTCTTCTTGGCTCTGCTCTTCCACAGCACCTGCAGAGCAGTAGACTGCAGTGTAAGTTCTTATGCAGATTACCCAAACGGGAATTACTGAATATTCAGCATATTATCCCATCACTCTTCTGCAGATGACACAGGCAGATAATGATATGAGATTTTATAAGGCTCAGCAGTTAGGTGTGTTCTTGATCACTCTCAAGCTTCTTTTTGAGCTTTATTTCCTACATTCTGCACTATATATATATTTTTTTACCTTATAAATGAGAATATGTTTTGTTCTTCTCTCTTCGTGTGAAGATTTTTAATGTTGTTGCTTCACCTAATGTATTTTTGCTGGTGTTATTTCTTCCTTGTATTGTTATTTCTTCCTTGTATGTGATCATTCTTTTCTCCCAAGCATTTATTTTTTTTATTTTTTTTTTTATTTGAATCTGGTGAGGTCCCATCTGGAGACTTTGTCCAGTTCTGGGCTCCCCAGCACAAGAGGGATGTGGAGCTGCTGGAGAGAGTCCAGCGCAGGGCTACGAGGGTGGTCAGGTTTCTGTGCCCCGTGCTCTAGGTGACCCTGTGTGTGCAGAGGTTTGGACTAGATGAGCTCTGGAGGTACCTTCCAGCCTTAAGGATTCTATGAATCTCTTCTATGATTGTTTTTACAGATACTTTGCCATGGTTTTGGCTGTTGCTTGACACGTGTTGCTTAACTTGAACTTGTTTATGCTAATATGTCTTGTTGCTTTGGAGCACTTTTTTATGTGTTGTTAAGATGAAGTCCCCATTCCCAGACATACTGCTCACTCTATCACCATGTCTAAGTACTCAAAACCTACAAGTCTCAAAAATCTACTCCCGCCACCATTTTTTTTTGTAATAAAAAAACCAAACATTGGAAAACTGAGTAAGAATTCTGAGTCTTATTTTTTTAAATCAACATTATTATATAGAAAAATAACATGCTCTGAAGGTTATTGGTAGAATATGAGCTTTGTAGGAGTTAAATTTATCTGCAGGTCTCTATCACACTTCATTTATGAGCGGAAGTATTGGTTCACACCAGAGAAGGACCGCAATCTATTGTCCGATTAATATATCTTAGGAATACATAGGTTTTGACTTGCTCAGATACCATAGACTATATTTAAAAAGAAAATGTGTTAGGTTTATATTCTTATGGCATGTATTGCTGCCCTTGTTATGAAGTTATGGTTTGCCATTGCTATCTTTCCATATGGCAAGGAAATAATGTTGGTTGAAAATTGAAATTGAAGTCATGTAACATCTTACAGTGACAACAAGGTAAAAATATCAAATTACAAGTTCTTCCTTTTGCTTTGAGCTTAAATAGCAAGTGAGCTTATGCTCCTGCCTGTTAAGGTTTTGCAGCTATATTTGTAACATTGCTGAATAGGTTTATGGTGACACTTCCACCCAGGAAAGTAACTGAACATTGGCTTCTTTAAGGTCAGTATTTATGAGTGAGTACTGTCTTTAACATATTTGTACATTGGATGACTCCAATGGATTCTTAAATACCAACTTACAGTTCTTTTGTCAGTGGCAGAGGATATAATGGGTTTGGAAGCTATTGTGGATGAAAATTATTTCAAGTGCCATTCAAAATGTACTTGAGGAAGGTTTAGCTGGATTAGGCACAGGGAAATGATTCTTTGTTGATTCTTCAGGCTTTCAGAGCAGCTTTATTTTTCCAGCAGTAATGTTTATGTTCTGTACAGGATAATCAAGTGTTTGACAGTTCAGTCTCAATTTATGTATAATGTTGAGTTTCCATTGCTGATCATATCTGATCATGTGTGTTACTAAAATGTCCCTGCTTGACAAGAGCATTGAAGCACAAGCATTTCCTGAACAGAAGCTCCCACTTGGAGTGAGAAATAATACATTTCTGTCTCAGATGCGGGATAATTTTCCTGCTCTGCTAATTTCACATTTAGTCCCTGTAAAATGCAAAAGGAATTAATGTCACTAGGGTAACCTGCTGCATGGATGCCAGAGAAATTAATGTTTTCTTTAAATAATTTAAAGAAAACTCATTGCTAGTGTAGCCTACCCACTTAATGCTCGTTTCTTTTGTTTCTAAATGCATCTATGTGATAGTTGTTGCTTTTGTGGAAGAGGTAAAAAAGACTCCTAAACACTCATTAAAGGGATCACGTAAGGATTTTACCCAATTTTTGGCCAAATGTCTAATTTAAATAATGGTTATTGTCTAGCAAGGACTAAACCAATGTGAGAGGGGCATGAGGTAAATATTCTAGGATTCAGTTCCCACTGGTGTTAGTAATGTGGCAGTTGTGCAAGATCCTGAAAGTGATGTTTAAGTGTGACTTTGGATGCTGTGTATATGCATCTAAATCTATATTATTTGCCAAAGGATTCACTTCTAAAACTAAATTTCTGCAATTACTAACAAACTACAGGTGTGTAATTATTGAAAAGCAGTAGTGTTGAATTTCTGCTTTTATTTTGGTACTGTTGTGATTGCCACTTTTTGTGAGAAGTGAAGGGGTGTCTAGAGATTCACATGAACTAAAGCTAACTTCTAGCCAGCTTGATGGAAATGGGGCACAATAACATTCTCAAAGTCTGTTTTAAGGGAGAGAAGTGAAAATCCTGTATATCAGTTATATAGTTTTCTTTTTAATTTGACAGATGAAAGTTCTAACTTAAAGGCAGCCTGCGCTCATATCACAGTCAAAGGGCTTTTCCAGTTTGCAAATCCACTGAGAATAATTCATTAGCTAACAGTTTTCATCTTCTCGGTTTCTGATTTTGTGATTATAAACATGTCATGATAACCTAAACCAAAGCACAAATAATTATAAATGTGATGAAGCTCTTGGCACCACACATCTTTTCTGCCCGTCTACGTCTTGTTTCGCAAAGTAAAGCAGACACTGTGTTATCAGTGCCAAGTGAAGGTGCTGCTGAAGCGAGATGGATCTGAAAATGCCCAAATCACCATTAATCATCTAAATCTGAGCCTTTAATGTGAATCTAAACTGGGTTATTGCAGCGATGCATCAGAGTAGTGTTCTTTGAAGTACAAAGAGGACAAGGCGCGTTTGTTGAAGGCATTTGCACACTGGGCAGGCTCAGGCTGCATTGCAAGTGCCAGTGCTCGTGCAATTCACAGAACACGTAACTGACACCAAGTTTTTAACCTGCAGCTAGAGAGAAGGATATCAGGGGCTTCCCGAGCATGACCTACTTTGATCCAGCCACGTGTGCTCATATTTGGAGCAGTTTGTCTCCTACCAGAAGAGCTAAAAAACCAGATTCCCTAGTTTCCCTGGAGCCCATGACAAGACTTGCCATGAAGAAAATAGGGAAAGGGAACATTCAAGCGCGGAGCCTTGAGCACATGGCACAAACGGCATAAAATCCTCCCCGCGGCCGCAGCCGCTGGCGGGGCGGGCGCCTCCGCGGGCCGGGCCCTTCCGCGGGCGGGCGATGCCGCCGCTGCGGAGGAGGAGGAGGAGGAGGCAAGAGGAGGAGGAGGA